>JAQBSW010013230.1:0-14567 GCA_029291075.1 Eudiplozoon nipponicum | reverse complement strand
TTTACCTGATTATCGGGTTGCGATCGGATTTGTTTGCATCCGCTGTCTCCCTGATTTTTTCTCCAGAATTTTCGATCTCCGGATATGGGGATCTTTTTCAATGGAAAGCACATCACCTACTAAGTTGACAATCAATATGTCAAGTTGAAATTTTAGTTTAAATTGCCTCATTTATACTTTTTGTTAGATTTCTTAAGCATAACTTGTTTTTTTTTAATTCTAGGTAAGTATATGTCATAGGGTTTGTGTGTATGTCAGCGTGTGTACACTTCGAAATGAGAATACAGTGATTTAATATCAAATACTGACGACTCACTAGGTAAGCGTACGCCATGCCTGTGTGTACGTATTCTCGTTTTTTTATTGATGAGTAATCAACTATTGCACGTGTACACTCATCCCAGTGAAATAACAGCGATATAGCAACATCTGACTAATCACAGGATAAGCGTATGCCACGTCTGTGTGTTTTCGTGTGTGTGTGAGGGCGTTTGCTTAAGACTGAGAAATAATCTGTTACATGTAATAACCGGCACGTGTAAGAGTTATTCAAGTGAAACTAAAATTATAACCGTCATTTCCTAAATGCACACGTCAGACCTATTTTTACACGTACTATCCTAAATGAAGTAATTACGAGTGGCATCCCGGCGAGGAGGGGGCAAGATACTGGGAATACAGTAAATAATTTAGAGTTAGCAAAATTAAATAAGAAACGGAAAAGTATTCTACTAGGATAGATAGTTAAAATAAAGTAAAAATGGATCGTAAAAGAAATTGAAAATTGCCTGATATAGAAGGATGTAAACATAAATGTTTGTTAATAGGTGCTACACTAACAACAGAACGAGAGATAACAGATAAAATAAGATAACAAGTAATCAAGGATGAAATAATAAGATAATCAGAAAATAAATTAGGCGATTTGGAATTACTCAACATCCATATCTGTAAGTTAATATCAGTCCAGTGTTCTTATTCTTTTACTTGAGCGAGTTTCTGATTCTGATTCGTGCAATCTTCGTTTTCGACCATTATTTAGTGCTGTAGTCCAAATAGGTCCTAGTGATATTTCTATGGCTGTTTCATTCATTATGCCATTTCTCGATTTAATTTCGATGGATTCTCTAATCAGTCTAGTTGATCTGCTACGGTTACAAATTAATATACGTCTGTACCCATCCAAATTAATCGTGTGCCCTGTCTCTACTTTATGTCATGCAAGATCTGATCTATTAACATTGCCATTATTGCATGCGGTTTTATGTTCTGCTCTTCTAACCTTAATTGGGCGCATGGTTTCACCCACATACATCAGGTAACAGTCGTTACATGGAATTTCATATACTTCTGATGTGTCTAATGGTTCCATTTTCTCCTATCGGTTGGGAAGTTTAATACCTAGGGTAAGGGTCTGTTTTAAAATAGTACGTATACTGTATTTTGATGCTACCATTTTGATTTTCAAAATTAGTATAGAGTCAAGTATAACCATTACCCTCCGGTCATCTTTTGCTTTATTTGACTTCAAGTACTTCCAGTCATGATTAAATTTACGTATAAAGCTCATTATAATTGCTTTAATTAATTTTGGTGGATACCCATTAGCACTGAATATTTCTCGCAGTCTACCTAATTCAATCTCCCTATGTTTTATCTGTTAATATTAAGCTTCTTATTATCATCGGTTTTAAGATACCGATTTTCATTCCATATGAATGATTTAAATCGAAATTAAGAAGGATATCTGAGTAAGCATCCTTCCTATAAACATCCCGTTCTAGTTTTGTACCATTTATAATTAACTTGATATCCAGAAATGGTAATTCGCCACATGATTAATTTTCAATTTGCTATGTTTAAGAAATTTATCAGTTGATCCTCCCCGTGATTGCAAATAACTAGTATATCATCCAAGTATCGTACATACAATTTTGGATTTAGGGGAGTCATATACAAGAGGGTTTTATCCATGTAATGCATGAAGATATTAGCTATTGCAACTGACAGTGATTATCCCATTGGAACACCTCTAATCTGCTTATAAAATGCATTCCTAAATTTAAAATAAGTGGAGGACATACATACGTACATCATCTGCATGACGTGTCCTATGGTCATTTTGCTTCCTTCCAATATTACTGGATGATCAACCAGGAAGCGCTGAAGATAGTCTAATGCCTTGTGTACTGGTATGTTGGTGTACATTGACACCACATCTAAACTCACGAATCTATCGTTTTCATTTAGCTCACATCTATCGACAATCTCAACCAAATGGTATGAATTCATCAAAGTATGGTCTAGGAAGTACGAATATTTTCTTATTCTATGGCATATAAACTTAGACATTTTATATGTTGCGGAGTGTTCGACGTTAGCAATAATTCTCAATGGGTTTCCTGATTTATGTATCTTTATTAAACCATAAACTATGGGAGCGACTGTATCTCTTTGTATGAGAGCGTTACCATGCGCTTGATCTAATTCTTCATTAGCAATCATGTTATTGATCCATAATTTAACATCTCCTTGTAATGTATCCGTCGGATCTTTATTAATTTTAGTGTATACCTCTATATTGTCTAGTTGTTCCTACATATTATGGTTATAATCTGATTGACTCATCAGAACCATCGCTTCTACTTTTTCTGCTTTCAAATTTATCACGTTGTTTGCTATTAGTTTTTTCTGAGACATTTTACTTCATAATTTGGTTTATATTTTTCTAATTAGGAGGTTAGCTCAGCTGCGGCTACGTCTATTTCAAAAATAACTTGATCCTTGTCTGAGAGGAATTGTGCTGTTTTAACAGCCTCAGTAATTATCTCATTTTTTGGTGATTTCTCAATTTGGATAGCTGTATTCAGACCACGATTAAGCATTTCCAGCTGTTTCTCATTAAGATTTATTTTAGAGAGGTTTACCACTCGATTAGTTACAACAGGACACGTCCTAACTGTGGTCTGTCTATAGATACCCAAATTTCCTAACTTTCTATCATGCCTAATTTAAACCTTTTTTGTCTCCTTATTACGTGCGCCATCAGTAAAATCCTCTATACATTTAAAGTCATCCGCGTGCAGGAAGGAAAGTAACACAGATCTTATTTTAGTTTTCTCTCTAATTAGTTCATATTTGCGTTTCTCTAAATCGCTAATCAATGTATTCATTATGTTCAAAGTCAGTTCATGTTTAAGAGATCTACCTTTATCATTTAAATGAAATGGCAATTTAAATTTAAAACATTTAGGAATTACCAATGTTTTAAACATATTTTAATGAAACGAATATTTTCCACTTGCCTTACTAATTGTTTTTAATGTGATAATAGCGATTTTGCAACTTCGCTGTTGTTGCAAAGTATTTAGTACCTAAATAAGATATAAAAGAAAAATTTTGCGCGACAGGGAATAGCTCATTTACCTGATTATCGGGTTGCGATCCGATTTGTTTGCATCTGCTGCCTTCCTGATTTTTTCTCCACAATTTTCGATCTCCGGATATGGAGATATTTTTCAATGGATAGAACAGCACCTACTAAGTTGATAATCAATATTTCAAGTGGAAATTTTAGTTTAAATTGCCTCATTTATACATGTTGTTAGATCTCTTAAGCATAACTTGCTTTTTTTAAATTCTAGTTAAGTGTGTGTCACATGGTTTGTGTGTATGTCGTTATGTGTAGAATTCGAAAGGAGAATACAATGATTTAACATCAAATACTGACGACTCACTAGGTAAGCGTACGTGTGTGTACGTATTCTGGTTTGCTTTTTCATTGATGAGTAATCAACTATTGCACGTGTACACACAACACAGTGAAATTAAAGCGATTTAGCAGCATCTGACTAATCAAAAGATAAGCGTATGCCACGTCTGTGTGTTTTCGTGTGTGTGTGAGGGCGTTTGCTTAAGACTGAGAAATAATCTGTTACATGTAATAACCGGCACGTGTAAGAGTTATTCAAGTGAAACTAAAATTATAACCGTCATTTCCTAAATGCACACGTCAGACCTATTTTTACACGTACTATCCTAAATGAAGTAATTACGAGTGGCATCCTGGAGAGGAGGGGGCAAGATACTGTGAATAAAGTAAATAATTAAAACGTGTTTTTCCATCTTTTTCAAAATTGCATTAATTCTTGATTCGATGTTTGTTGAATCATCTTTCTGTTTGATGTCATGCTTAAATTTAGATTGATCATTTATTATATCGTTCATGGACTTCCTATAAGCGTCGGCTTCAAGTATAACAATTCCTGATCCTTTGTCGGGTGTGGCAAGTCGTATGGATTTGTCTGATTGGAGTTTTCTGAGTTCGTCTATGTGCTGTTTTGTGATGATTTGGCTGCCTTTGAATTCCTTCTTGTATTGTTCTAGTGCGCTTACTATCTCAGCTTTCAGTCCTTGTCCATTGAATGCATGTGGGGCGGTGTCTTTCGTTAAGTCATTGTAGAAATTTTCCGTTCCAGCCTGAATGTCAATAATGTCACGTTCACTTAGGTTTTTCTTGACTACGCAGAATTTTGCTCCTAAGGAGAGTAATTCTTTCTGGTGTTTTGACAAGATCACTTTTGAATAATTGTGAATAAAAGCGTCTGGGTTCGTAGGAAATTTTGATTGCGTAGGAAATTTGTCCAGGTCCCTCGTGAGGTCCTTGGTTTCTTTGTCCGCTGTTATTTTCATCAGCGTTTCTATCTTCTTTGTGAAAGCGGTGTATTCGCTGTCGTTCAGTCTTGCAATTTGACAACCCAGTGATTGAATGATTCTCTCAGCATCTTGCAGTTTTGATTGGTTGTCCTCGATACCATTGAGCAATAAGCGACTTATAAGTTTATTCGTCTGTTTTAGGTTTGGATTTGACACTGTCCATATATAGAAAATCCACTTTCACCGGACAATACATTCACTACAAAAGTAGTGTGCCAAAATCCCACAAAAGAAACTTAGTAAACAACCTATGAAACAGAATCACGAAGATCTGCTATGAACACAATATTGAGGAAGAACTGGGCTACCTCAGGAAAATTTTGCTAATGAACAACTACCCAGAGCGTTTCATTGATGTCAACATCAGACCACGGCAGATTCGTACTAGAGAGGATACCGTCAAGCAGGTTTTCCTAAACTTACCATTTAGAGGCGACGTACCAGCCTCAATAATTGCACGGCGGCTGAATAGAATAACTAAGGAGAACTTTCCCAGTGTTAAAGATAATATCAGATTTAGTACCCAGAGAATCATGAGGTCGGATCCAGTCAAGAACAAACAGGCCCTCGACCATAATCAACAAACATACAATCGGGTTGACAACAAACTGAAGTGGAAATAACAGAGGCGCATACGGTGACAGAAGTTTCCAAACAATATGAGCGTTTAACACTGCAATCCACACTGGCGCTGTTACCATGTGGAAATTATAAATTTGCGCAACAAGGTGAAACGATCAACTACACTGGGAAAAATAGCACTCGTACATGTAACAGTGAACAATGCGCACAAATGGTTAAATCTCAAGCCATCAAAACAATAATGACCAGATATCAGACATAACTTTGCAATACTGCGAGAATGACCTCTACATGCAAACCTGCATACAAACAAACACAAACGCATACACACTTACCACCTAGCCAAAACAAGAAACAGAAGTAAAAACGAGTCAGACTTGTTACCACTAGCATAATCAATTGTAAACGAAAAATGAATAAATATTTGTGATTGTATAGGAGATGATTAATATTCACGAAATAAATGGCCTTTATCCACTTTGTTAATAATGGTTTCTTTCTTCCTAATTATATATATATATATATATATATATATATATATATATATATATATATTCTTGGTTTTCATTTTAGTTTTGTGGAGGATATTTAGTCTAATTTTCCATCTTACTTATATTGTTTTTTATGCCTCCGCCGTGCGTAACTCTTTTTCCTATTTCGCTTTAAAGAAAACATTCAAATCCACCTGAAAAATTCTTTAAATCAAGTTTGCGTGCTTGAAGTAAACACCAATCCCATTGTATTTAACCAGTCATCGAACAACATAACAAAACTACCGCCAGCCGCAACGCACTGACGCGTTTCGACCTTCCATGATCATCATCAGAGTACGACGGCAAACTGACTATCGAGGATCAAACCGCATTGAATATATATGGAAATCAAATTTAGATATGCGGCTCTCACCTCTAGCAGTCTTGCATACATTGAACTTGACTGGAAATGCCGGCTGCACAATTTCTATGCAGTCACGAACATTAACTGTTTGCAGCTTTCGCCACATATACATATATAGGCAATACAATTTAAACAATAATTGATTGCGCGGGTGGTGGTAACAATTCTTTAAATCAAGTTTGCGTGCTTGAAGTAAACACCAATCCCATTGTATTTAACCAGTCATCGAACAACATAACAAAACTACCGCCAGCTGCAACGCACTGACGCGTTTCGACCTTCCATGATCATCATCAGAGTACGACGGCAAACTGACTATCGAGGATCAAACCGCATTGAATATATATGGAAATCAAATTTAGATATGCGGCTCTCACCTCTAGCAGTCTTGCATACATTGAACTTGACTGGAAATGTCGGCTGCACAATTTCTATGCAGTCACGAACATTAACTGTTTGCAGCTTTCGCCACATATACATATATAGGCAATACAATTTAAACAATAATTGATTGCGCGGGTGGTGGTAACAATTCTTTAAATCAAGTTTGCGTGCTTGAAGTAAACACCAATCCCATTGTATTTAACCAGTCATCGAACAACATAACAAAACTACCGCCAGCTGCAACGCACTGACGCGTTTCGACCTTCCATGATCATCATCAGAGTACGACGGCAAACTGACTATCGAGGATCAAACCACATTGAATATATATGGAAATCAAATTTAGATATGTGGCTCTCATTGTATGCAAGACTGCTAGAGGTTAGAGCTGCATATCTAAATTTGATTTCCATATATATTTAATGTGGTTTGATCCTCGATAGTCAGTTTGCCGTCGTACTCTGATGATGATCATGGAAGATCGAAACGCGTCAGTGCGTTGCAGCTGGCGGTAGTTTTGTTATGTTGTTCGATGACTGGTTAAATACAATGGGATTGGTGTTTACTTCAAGCACGCAAACTTGATTTAAAGAATTGTTACCACCACCCGCGCAATCAATTATTGTTTAAATTGTATTGCCTATATATGTATATGTGGCGAAAGCTGCAAACAGTTAATGTTCGTGACTGCATAGAAATTGTGCAGCCGGCATTTCCAGTCAAGTTCAATGTATGCAAGACTGCTAGAGGTGAGAGCCGCATATCTAAATTTGATTTCCATATATATTCAATGCGGTTTGATCCTCGATAGTCAGTTTGCCGTCGTACTCTGATGATGATCATGGAAGGTCGAAACGCGTCAGTGCGTTGCAGCTGGCGGTAGTTTTGTTATGTTGTTCGATGACTGGTTAAATACAATGGGATTGGTGTTTACTTCAAGCACGCAAACTTGATTTAAAGAATTGTTACCACCACCCGCGCAATCAATTATTGTTTAAATTGTACCACCTGAAAAATCGCTCTCCAAATTTGGCGAATTTCCAGGCGTTCTTTACAACAGAAAGACTAAATAGAATAACGTACGACGGAGGCTGTTTTATGCAGCATACTTATTTCTCAGCCAAATAAATAGACGAAATCCGGGAATGCTTTAATTATATACTGAAGAATTATGTCTGTGTATGTACTCAGTCATGCACGTGTTTTGAGCATGTACGTTTTCCGCTTCCTGATTTTTGTTGCATAAAGTGTATTTAATCCAACCTTATCACCATTGCATTCCAAAAAATGACTTCACCAGATATTGCAATTAAGTTCAGTTCTATTAAAAAGGAAATAGTATTTTTCAACTTCATTATACAATCCTAATGTGTAAAATAATTATACTACCATACATACTTTATTTCTTAATTCAAAATACAAACCAATCGTGTTTAATTGAAGAGGACCACAGAATTGTTAATGATTCTTAAATTTTATGAATAGGCACAAATATATAGAATGTAATTTTTAGATATGTCTACTTCTGTAAAATGTGTAATTAATCTAGACTAATTGTTGAGATTCATAAATTTGGTATTTTCATGTTATTTAGGCCCTAAATTGTAATTGTATGTTAAATTTTTATTTTGTTTCATGAGGATAAGTAGAGAGTTGGAGCTATTTAGATAAGAAAAAACTTATTTCCTAACATAGAATTTTTATGTAAAATATATTAAGGAAATAATTTTTCTGTGTGTCCACCATCTAATATTTGACAAAAAATCTCGTTAATTAGAATTTAAAATAACTTATATTGATTTTTGCAGCGAAAGACTGTGTTTGTGTAAGGACTTTTAAGATTAAAACCTCAGTAAATCTAGATTTCTCTGCTTGATGTCATACATTTCCAAAATTCATAAGAAGGTCCTAAAAACCAAAGAAACACTTTTCTTTATTTATGATTAAACATTTTGGCAGTAAAAACTAGAATTTACATCATTCGATTTTTTCTTATACATAGAAAATAGGAATCATGAAACGAAACGAATTTAGTAAAATAGATGACATCTATTTCTTTGATTTTATAATGGAGACCATCTTAAATTGCTGATTACCTCTAATATGCTATTGTCATATTAATAATCACCATAATGTTAAAGCTGCAACTAATTATAGGATTCAGACAAATCGTATTTTATTTTCTATTATTCGCAAGCATAAGTGAATTTACCTGTTTTATTCATCATTTGATGAGGAAAATCTCATGTGTTCCATAGAACCACATTTTTATTAAAAGATGGCTCAAGCATTAAGACATGATTTTAGATCTAATCTGGCGTGTTAAACAATGAATGAGCATGGTTTCTAGTACATATCGATATGCAATAGTATAGCAATTTTTTGAGTTGGTAACAATTATTTAAATGAAGTTTGCGAGCTTAAAGTAAACACCAATCCCATTGTTTTTAACAAGTCGTCGAACAAAATAACAAAACTACCGCCAGCAGCAACGCACTGACGCGTTTAGACCTTCCATGATGATCATAAGAGTACGAAGGCACACTGACTAGCGAGGATCAAACCGCATGGAATATATGTGGAAGTCAAATTTAGATAGGCGGCTCTCACCTCTAGCAGTCTCGCATACATTGAACTTGACTGGAAATGTCGGCTGCACAATTTCTACGCAGTCACGAACATTTACTTTTTGCTGCTTTCGAGACAGCTAGAGGTGAGAGCCGCCTATTCAAATTTGATTTCCGAATATATTCCATGCGGTTTAATTCTCGCTAGTCAGTTTGCCGTCGTACTCTGATGATGATCATGGAAGGTCGAAACGCGTCAGTGCGTTGCGGCTGGCGGTAGTTTTGTTATGTTGTTCGACGACTGGTTAAATACAATGGGATTGGTGTTTACTTCAAGCTCGCAAACTTGATTTAAAGAATTGTTACCACCACCCGCGCAATCAATTATTGTTTTATTGTATTGATTATATGTGTATATGTGGCGAAAGCTGCAAACAGTTAATGTTCGTGACTGCATAGAAATTGTGCAGCCGACATTTCCAGTCAAGTTAAATGTATGCGAGACTGCTAGAGGTGAGAGCCGCATATCTAAATTTGATTTCCATATATATTCCATGCGGTTTGATCCTCGATAGTCAGTTTGCCGTCGTACTCTGATGATGATCATGGAAGGTCGAAACGCGTCAGTGCGTTGCGGGTGGCGGTAGTTTTGTTATGTTGTTCGACGACTGGTTAAATACAATGGGATTGGTGTTTACTTCAAGCTCGCAAACTTGATTTAAAGAATTGTTACCACCACCCGCGCAATCAATTATTGTTTTACTGTATTGCTTATATGTGTATATGTGGCGAAAGCTGCAAAAAGTTAATGTTCGTGACTGTATAGAAATTGTGCAGCCGACATTTCCAGTCAAGTTCAATGTATGCGAGACTGCTAGAGGTGAGAGCCGCATATCTAAATTTGATTTCCATATATATTCAATGCGGTTTGATCCTCGATAGTCAGTTTGCCGTCGTACTCTGATGATGATCATGGAAGGTCGAAACGCGTCAGTGCGTTGCGGCTGGCGGTAGTTTTGTTATGTTGTTCGAAGACTGGTTAAATACAATGGGATTGGTGTTTACTTCAAGCTCGCAAACTTGATTTAAAGAATTGTTACCACCACCCGCGCAATCAATTATTGTTTAATTGTATTGCTTATATGTGTATATGTGGCGAAAGCTGCAAACAGTTAATGTTCGTGACTGCATAGAAATTGTGCAGCCGACATTTCCAGTCAAGTTCAATGTATGCGAGACTGCTAGAGGTGAGAGCCGCATATCTAAATTTGATTTCCATATATATTCAATGCGGTTTGATCCTCGATAGTCAGTTTGCCGTCGTACTCTGATGATGATCATGGAAGGTCGAAACGCGTCAGTGCGTTGCAGCTGGCGGTAGTTTTGTTATGTTGTTCGATGACTGGTTAAATACAATGGGATTGGTGTTTACTTCAAGCTCGCAAACTTGATTTAAAGAATGTGTTACCACCACCCGCGCAATCAATTATTGTTTTATTGTATTGCTTATATGTGTATATGTGGCGAAGGCTGCAAACAGTTAATGTTCGTGACTGCATAGAAATTGTGCAGCCGACATTTCCAGTCAAGTTCAATGTATGCGAGACTGCTAGAGGTGAGAGCCGCATATCTAAATTTGATTTCCATATATATTCAATGCGGTTTGATCCTCGATAGTCAGTTTGCCATCCTACTCTGATGATGATCATGGAAGGTCGAAACGCGTCAGTGCGTTGCGGCTGGCGGTAGTTTTGTTATGTTGTTCGACGACTGGTTAAAAGCATTGGGATTGGTGTTTACTTCAAGCTCGCAAACTTGATTTAAAGAATTGTTACCACCACCCGCGCAATCAATTATTGTTTTATTGTATTGCTTATATGTGTATATGTGGCGAAAGCTGCAAACAGTTAATGTTCGTGACTGCATAGAAATTGTGCAGCCGACATTTCCAGTCAAGTTCAATGTATGCGAGACTGCTAGAGGTGAGAGCTGCCTATCTAAATTTGATTTCCATATATATTCAATGCGGTTTGATCCTCGATAGTCAGTTTGCCGTCGTACTCTGATGATGATCATGGAAGGTCGAAACGCGTCAGTGCGTTGTGGCTGGCGGTAGTTTTGTTATGTTGTTCGACGACTGGTTAAAATCAATGGGATTGGTGTTTACTTCAAGCTCGCAAACGTGATTTAAAGAATTGTTACCACCACCCGCGCAATCAATTATTGTTTTATTGTATTGCTTATATGTGTAGATGTGGCGAAGGCTGCAAACAGTTAATGTTCGTGACTGCATAGAAATTGTGCAGCCGAAATTTCTAGTCAAGTTCAATAAATGCGAGACTGCTGGAGTTGAGAGTCTCCGATCTAAATTTGATTTCCTATATATTCAATGCGGTTTGATCCTCGCTATTCAGTTTGCCATCCTACTCTGATGAAGACCATGGAAGATTGAAACGCGTCAGTGCGTTGCGGCTGGCGGTAGTTTTGTCATGTTGGTTGACGACTGGTTAAAAGCATTTGGATTGGTGTTTACTTCAAGCTCGCGAACTTGATTTAAAGAATTGTTAACACCCGCGATATCAATTATTGTTTTATTGTATTGCTTATATGTGTGGATGTGACGAAAGCTGCAAACAGTTAAAGTTCGTGACTGTATAGAAATTGTGCAGCCGACATTTCCAGTCAAGTTCAATGTATGCGAGACTGCTAGAAGTGAGAGCCGCCTTTCTAAATTTGATTTCCATATATATTCCATGCCGTTTGATCCTCGCTAGTCAGTTTGCCGTCCTACTCTGATGATGATCATGGAAGGTTGAAACGCGTGAGTGCGTTGCGGCTGGCGGTAGTTTTGTTATGTCGTTCGACGACTGGTTAAAATCAATGGGATTGGTGTATACTTCAAGCTCGAACACTTTATTTTAAGAATTGTTACCACCACCCGCGCAATAAATTATTGTTTTATTGTATTGTTTATATGTGTATATGTGGCGAAAGCTGCAGAAAGTTAATATTCGGGACTAAATAGAAATTTAGCAGCCGAAATTTCCAGTCATGTTCAATGTATGCGAGACTGCTAGACGTGAGAGCCGCCTATCTAAATTTCATTTCCATATAAAAAGTCCTTGCGGTTTGATCCTCGCTAGTCAGTTTGCCGTTGTACTCTGGTGATGATCATAGAAGGTCGAAATGCGTCAGTGGGTTGCCGCTGGTTGTACTTTTGTTATGTTGTTCGACGACTGCTTAAAAGCAATGGGATTGGTGTTTACTTCGAGCACACAAACTTGATTTAAAGAATTGTTACGACCGCCCGCGGAATCAATTATTGTTTTATTGTATTGCTTATATGTGTAGATGTGACGAAAGCTGCAAACAGTTAAAGGTCGTGACTACATAGAAATTGTGCCGCCGACATTTACAGTCAAGTTCAATGTATGCGAGACTGCTAGACGTGAGAGTCGCCTGCTGAGTTTGATTTCCATATATATTCCATGCGGTTTGATCCTCGCCAGTCAGTTTGCCAGCATACTCTGATGATAATCATGGAAGGTCGAAACGCATCAGTGCGTTGCGGCTGGTGGTAGTTTTGTTATGTTGTTCGACGACTGGTTAAAAGCATTGGGATTGGTGTTTACTTCAAGCTCGCCATCTTGATTTAAAGAATTGTTAACACCCGCGCTATCAATTATTGTTTTATTGGATTGCTTATATGTGTAGATGTGACGAAAGCTGCAAACAGTTAAAGTTCGTGTCTGTATAGAAATTGTGCAGCCGACATTTCCAGTCAAGTTCAATTTATGCGAGACTGCTAGAAATGATTGCCGCCTATCTAAATTTGATTTCCATATATATTCCATGCGGTTTGATCCTCCTATGTCAGTTTGCCGTCCTACTCTGATGATGATCATGGAAGTTTGAAACGCGTCAGTGCGTTGCGGCTGGCGGTAGTTTTGTTATGTCGTTCGACGACTGGTTAAAAACAATGGGATTGGTGTTTACTTCAAGCTCGCCATCTTGATTTAAAGATTTGTTACCACCACCCGCGCAATCAATTATTGTTTTATTGTATTGCTTATATGTGTATATGTGGCGGAAGCTGCAATCAGTTAATGTTCGTGACTGCATAGAAATTGTGCAGCCGACATTTCCAGTCAAGTTCAATGTATGCGAGACTGCTAGAGGTGAGAGCCGCCTATCTGAATTTGATTTCCATATATATTCAATGCGGTTTGATCCTCGCTAGTCAGTTTGCCGTCGTACTCTGATGATGATCATGGAAGGTCGAAACGCGTCAGTGCGTTGCGGCTGGCGGTAGTTTTGTTATGTTGTTCGACGACTGGTTAAAATCAATGGGATTGGTGTTTACTTCAAGCTCGCAAACTTGATTTAAAGAATTGTTACCACCACCCGCGCAATCAATTATTGTTTTATTGTATTGCTTATATGTGTAGATGTGGCGAAGGCTGCAAACAGTTAATGTTCGTGACTGCATAGAAATTGTGCAGCCGACATTTCCAGTCATGTTCAATATATGCGAGACTGCTGGAGTTGGGAGTCTCCTATCGAAATTTGATTTCCTATATATTCGATGCGGTTTGATCCTCGCTATTCGGTTTGCCATCTTACTCTGATGAAGATCATAGAAGGTGGAAACGCGTCAGTGCGTTGCGGCTAGCGGTCGTTTTGTTATGTTGTTCGACGACTGGTTAAAAGCAATGGGATTGGTGTTTACTTCATGCTCGCAAACTTGATTTAAAGAATTGTTACCACAACCCGCGCAATCAATTATTGTTTTATTGTATTGCTTATATGTGTATATGTGGCGAAGGCTGCAAACAGTTAATGTTCGTGACTGTATAGAAATTGTGCAGCCGACATTTCCAGTCAAGTTCAATATATGCGAGACTGCTGGAGTTGAGAGTCTCCTATCGAAATTTGATTTCCTATATATTCGATGCGGTTTGATCCTCGCTATTCAGTTTGCCATCGTACTCTGATGATAATCATGGAAGTTCGAAACGCGTCAGTGCGTTGTGGCTGGCGGTAGTTTTGTTATGTTGTTCGACGACTGGTTAAAAGCAATGGGATTGGTGTTTACTTCATGCTCGCAAACGTGATTTAAAGAATTGTTACCACCACCCGCGCAATCAATTATTGTTTTATTGTATTGCTTATATGTGTAAATGTGGCGGAATCTGCAATTAGTTAATGTTCGTGACTGCATAGAAATTTTGCAGCCGACATTTCCAGTCAAGTTCAATGTATGCGAGACTGCTAGAAGTGAGAGCCGCCTATCTAAATTTTATTCTTATATATATTCATTGCGGTTTGATCCTCGCTAGTCAGTTTGCCGTCGTACTCTGGCGATGATCATGGAAGGTCGAAACGCGTCAGTGTGTGGCCGCTGGTGGTAGTTTTGTTATG
>JAQBSW010013229.1:0-14567 GCA_029291075.1 Eudiplozoon nipponicum | reverse complement strand
ACATTTCGCGGTAAGCATGACATCATTCAATTCAATATATTACAGTTAAATACTGTTTGTTGCGAAGAACTAATATATATGCAAGTATGTATTAGGTTTTGCGAACCTAGTAACAAATTAGTTCAGTTGTGACCAGAAGGATAAACCAAAGGCAGCATGAACGGAAAGTATAATCTCATGCACATTCGTTTCGTGCTTACTGGCGACTCATCAGTAGGAGCCGGTATTACGCCCTTTAACCACTATATATTTGGTAGAAGAATGTGGAATAATAGGACGGTACAATCTCCTAGACGAATGTGTAAACCTGTAATAGTGAAGCTAACATAATCTAAAGTCAACGACAATACGACTTCAATGCTAACTCACACTATATAATATATATACCGAGTCTGTAAAGGATACTAACACTATGGCCATTGTGTTAGTAACTGATACCTTTTGTGAAATCGATGAGTACCGGATACTAACACTATGGTTTCCGAGTCGGTACATGATACCAACCTGATGGATATAAATTTATGCTAAAGTTCACCCAAATTGAGAATTACAACAATTTCCGAACACCTGTTACTCCAGTTAAACCATACACTCTGGCCTTCATCGATATCAGTTATCACATTTCGCGGTAAGCATGACATCATTCAATTCAATATATTACAGTTAAATACTGTTTGTTGCGAAGAACTAATATATATGCAAGTATGTATTAGGTTTTGCGAACCTAGTAACAAATTAGTTCAGTTGTGACCAGAAGGATAAACCAAAGGCAGCATGAACGGAAAGTATAATCTCATGCACATTCGTTTCGTGCTTACTGGCGACTCATCAGTAGGAGCCGGTATTACGCCCTTTAACCACTATATATTTGGTAGAAGAATGTGGAATAATAGGACGGTACAATCTCCTAGACGAATGTGTAAACCTGTAATAGTGAAGCTAACATAATCTGAAGTCAACGACAATACGACTTCAATGCTAACTCACACTATATAATATATATACCGAGTCTGTAAAGGATACTAACACTATGGCCATTGTGTTAGTAACTGATACCTTTTTTGAAATCGATGAGTACCGGATACTAACACTATGGTTTCCGAGTCGGTACATGATACCAACCTGATGGATATAAATTTATGCTAAAGTTCACCCAAATTGAGAATTACAACAATTTCCGAACACCTGTTACTCCAGTTAAACCATACACTCTGGCCTTCATCGATATCAGTTATCACATTTCGCGGTAAGCATGACATCATTCAATTCAATATATTACAGTTAAATACTGTTTGTTGCGAAGAACTAATATATATGCAAGTATGTATTAGGTTTTGCGAACCTAGTAACAAATTAGTTCAGTTGTGACCAGAAGGATAAACCAAAGGCAGCATGAACGGAAAGTATAATCTCATGCACATTCGTTTCGTGCTTACTGGCGACTCATCAGTAGGAGCCGGTATTACGCCCTTTAACCACTATATATTTGGTAGAAGAATGTGGAATAATAGGACGGTACAATCTCCTAGACGAATGTGTAAACCTGTAATAGTGAAGCTAACATAATCTGAAGTCAACGACAATACGACTTCAATGCTAACTCACACTATATAATATATATACCGAGTCTGTAAAGGATACTAACACTATGGCCATTGTGTTAGTAACTGATACCTTTATGAAATCGATGAGTACCGGATACTAACACTATGGTTTCCGAGTCGGTACATGATACCAACCTGATGGATATAAATTTATGCTAAAGTTCACCCAAATTGAGAATTACAACAATTTCCGAACACCTGTTACTCCAGTTCAAACCATACACTCTGGCCTTCATCGATATCAGTTATCACATTTCGCGGTAAACCCTGACATCATTCAATTCAATCATGCTAACTGTTGTGGACAGAAAGGGGAAAGGAAGTATGGCCTCGAGGCCCGTGAAAAGAATAGTAAAGAAGCCATCAAGGTTGAATCAGTAAAAGTCGACACTTGTTTAGATAAGTCGCTATCTACATTTACTCTATTTTATGCTAACTCTCGAAGTGTTAAAAATAAGAACTTTTTACTGTGTAATTTTATAATAAGTAATGATTTCGACTTTATAATATTATCCGAAACTTGGCTTAACAAGGATATTAAAAACCATGAATTTGATATTCCTCACTATTCTTTATTCAGAAAGGACAGATCGCTGGATAAAAGAGGTGGAGGAGTACTCATTTATTGTAAATCTGTATTTAAGGCGAAAATTTTACATACTAGTGATGATAATGCTATCATTGATTTCTTATCTATACAATTTGATAATCTGATCTTAACAGCGGTTTACAGACCGCCGTATGCTACTTTATTTGATGATCAAACATTTACCAATTCTTTTCAATCTATCTTTGATTGCCATGGCTATAATGTAGTGGTAGGTGACTTTAATAAGTTACAGGACTGTGAATTATCCAATTTTTTTCTAACCATGATCTAAAGCAGATTATAAATGAATCAACTAGAGGTTCGCAATGCTTAGATCATGTATATTTAGAAATTGAAATGGTGAAATCGCACAGTTATGAAGTTGTCAATTATTTCAAAGAATTGGACCATAAACAAATTATTTTACAATGGAAATTCTTGAGTGGCATAACACAGAAACTAAGTTATGAAAATGCACACGTGCACTGTTCCAGAATAAACTGGAATTTCTTTAGAGATTTAAGCATACTGATAGATTATGAGAGTTTTTGTTTCTTGAATACTGATGAATTTGTTTCTTCTGTTTCATCGTTATTATCTGTTTTATTTCAGGCATCTACGTTTACGGACATTATACCGAAACGGATTAATAGGAAATTGTGTAAACTAAGAATTAAACGAGACAATATAATAAAGTGTAGTCTTATTAATAGTATTAAACAAATGAGGTTAGATTCCATTGATAACGAAATTAATTCATCACTGCTAATAATTCGTCAAAGATCAGAACGAATTATTTTGGCCAAAATGAAGAGTAATCCTCGATTAGGATTTAAACTCCTCACAGATTACAGTAAATACAAGGAAAAGTTAAAGCTTATACTACCTGTGGATAAAACTGAGTCTGGATTTCTCTGTGAATTGGAGGAAGTATTTGTCAATTTGATATAGAACTATCAGATCCTTTGGGAGGCCAGGAACCAGGACTTGTTATTGACAGTGATGAATTGATAAAATTGATGTTAAAAATCAAATCAAAAAAACAAAAAGATCACCTTGGTATTTCGATTGATAATTTAATTCAATTACCCTTAACATTTAGAAATGCACTCTGCAACTTTATAAATAGAATTTTGAATGATGGGAAATTACCAATTGATATATTAACGATTGTAGCTAAGCCGTTGCCAAAAGTTAGTAAGCCAACGTGCGCCAGTGATTATAGATTAATCTCTATTATCCCTTCGTTTTTGAAGATAATAGAACGATTGATACTTGATCATTTAGAACGTATGTTACCGGCTGATTTTGACTTATGTCAACATGGCTTTACGAAAGGTAGATCGACAACTACCAATATGCTTTCCATGTGGAAACATGTAATCACATTAGACGAGAATAATTAGATGCATTAATTGTATTTATAGATATCTCAAAAGCTTTTGATTCTATATCTTTTGATGCTATTTTGAATGCGATTAGTTTGTTGAATATTGAACCGAATATTTTTAGATTACTTAAATACTATCTATATAATCGAAGAATGAGTATTCAAGTAAACGATTTGATATCAAAATCGAAAACGAGTAACAAGTGGAGTTCCACAGGGATCAAGCTTGGGGCCAATTTTATTTAAAATTGTATTAGCAAATTTGGAAACTAAAATCCTTAATGGTCGAGTTTGCAAATTCGCTGATGATTTAAAAATAATCTTCCCAATTGATCCAAAGAATGTCGAATTCTCCAAAAATAATGTGACTTTAGATTTGTATGATTTGAGTAAATATTTGTTTACACTAGGGCTGAGAATAAACAATAAAAAGACGAAAGCTTTAAAAATAGGGAACAGAACAAACTTTCATTATGTTTATTTTCATGATGCAGTTATTAATGATGTGTTTGAGATTAAACTTATGCAAGAAATTAAGGATTTAGGCATAACTATTCAATGTACAGCTTCTGCTGAGAGACATATTGAAAGTATAGTAGGCAGTGCCAAGAAAAGATGGGCACTAATAAATCGAACTATTTTATCAAATGATATAAAACTTCAAATGTATATAATATGGATTAGACCGGTATTAGAATATGCTGTCGCTACCTGGAATCCATTAAAAAAAGGATTGTCTAATAAGATAGAAGCTGTACAAAGAAAAGTTGTGAAACATATTAGTCCTACTTCTTGCACTATATACGCCTCTAGATTACAGTTTGCGTCATTGCAATCTCTGTGGTTTCGGAGGATGTGTTATTGTATAAAAGTTTTCCATCTGAACCAGTGGACTGGTGCCTATATGACTCCGATAAGAAAGAGTCATGAAATTGGAACTAGATCTGGACATATGGCAATATCTCCTCCTTTTGTGGGGAATGTAGCGAGCAAGTTATTCTCTTTCTCGAAAATCTACAAAATTTATAATCAATTGCCGAAGGGGCTTAGAGAAATGCCTCCATCTAAGATGTCTATTAAAACTTTATCTACTGAACTTGAAAAAGTCTGCAATCCTGCTGATATCTTTTATTTTTTTGATTATGATAATACTTTCTCATGGTTGAATAAGAGACAAGGATAATTGTTATCGGAAACAGATTTTATTGAGATTTTATTTCCAAGTTTTGTATTATTATAATTGAAATGTTATGCACTAGATCTTCAAATTAGTTAACATTACATACAATCAATTACTAGTCATGGTTCTCAATTTTTGCATAATGTTACACTCGAATTATACCTTAATTGTTCCTAATTTGGTGATGTATATATTATTCTTTTCAGTCGAACTTTCTGATATTGATATATTGTATTGTACAACTAGTGAGATATACCTATCTACATGAGATTAATTGCACAATTATAGTGATGTGATAATTATTTTAATATATATATATGACGAATGTGTAAACCTGTAATAGTGAAGCTAACATAATCTGAAGTCAACGACAATACGACTTCAATGCTAACTCACACTATATAATATATATACCGAGTCTGTAAAGGATACTAACACTATGGCTATTGTGTTAGTAACTGATACCTTTTTTGAAATCGATGAGTACCGGATACTAACACTATGGTTTCCGAGTCGGTACATGATACCAACCTGATGGATATAAATTTATGCTAAAGTTCACCCAAAATGAGAATTACAACAATTTCCGAACACCTGTTACTCCAGTTAAACCATACACTCTGGCCTTCATCGATATCAGTTATCACATTTCGCGGTAAGCATGACATCATTCAATTCAATATATTACAGTCAAATACTGTTTGTTGCGAAGAACTAATATATATGCAGGTATGTATTAGCTTTTGCGAACCTAGTAACAAATTAGTTCAGTTGTGACCAGAAGGATAAACCAAAGGTAGCATGAACGGAAAGTATAATCTCATGCACATTCGTTTCGTGCTTACTGGCGACTCATCAGTAGGAGCCGGTATTACGCCCTTTAAGCACTATATATTTGGTAGAAGAATGTGGAATAATAGGACGGTACAATCTCCTAGACGAATGTATAAACCTGTAATAGTGAAGCTAACATCATCTAAAGTCAACGACAATGCGACTTCAATGCTAACTCACACTATATAATGTATATACCGAGTCTGTAAATGATACTAACACTATGGCTTTTGTGTTAGTAAATGATACCTTTATTTTGAAATCGATGAGTACCGGATACTAACACTTTGGTTTCCAAATCGGTACATGATACCAACCTGATGGAAATAAATTTATGCTAAAGTTCACCAAAATTGAGAATTACAAAAATTTCCGAACACCTGTTACTCCAGTTAAACCATACACTCTGGCCTTCATCGATATCAGTTATCACATTTCGCGGCAAGCATGACATCATTCAATTCAATATATTACAGTTAAATACTGTTTGTTGCGAAGAACTATTATATATGCAAGTATGTATTAGGTTTTGCGAACCTAGTAACAAATTAGTTCAGTTGTGACCAGAAGGATAAACCAAAGGCATGAACGGAAAGTATAATCTCATGCACATTCGTTTCGTGCTTACTGGCGACTCATCAGTAGGAGCCGGTATTACGCCCTTTAATCACTATATATGTGGCAGAAGAATGTGGAATAATAGGACGGTACAATCTCCTAGACGAATGTGTAAACCTGTAATAGTGAAGCTAACATAATCTAAAGTCTACGACAATACGACTTCAATGCTAACTCACACTATATAATATATAAACCGAGTCTGTAAAGAATACTAACACTATAGCTATTGTGTTAGTAACTGATACCTTTTTTGAAATCGATGAGTACCGGATACAAACACTATGGTTCCCAAATCGGTACATGATACCAACCTGATGGATATAAATTTATGCTAAAGTTCACCCAAATTGAGAATTACAACATTTCCGAACACCTGTTACTCCAGTTAAACCATACACTCTGGCCTTCATCGATATCCGTTATCACATTTCGCGGTAAGCATGACATCATTCAATTCAATATATTACAGTTAAATACTGTTTGTTGCGAAGA
Organism: Eudiplozoon nipponicum; assembly: GCA_029291075.1. NCBI lineage: Eukaryota > Metazoa > Platyhelminthes > Monogenea > Mazocraeidea > Diplozoidae > Eudiplozoon > Eudiplozoon nipponicum. The sequence continues at coordinate 7,857 of JAQBSW010013229.1, read as the reverse complement.
ACTAATATATATGCAAGTATGTATTAGGTTTTGCGAACCTAGTAAGAAATTAGTTCAGTTGTGACCAGAAGGATAAACTAAAGGCAGCATGAACGGAAAGTATAATCTCATTCACATTCGTTTCGTGCTTACTGGCGACTCATCAGTAGGAGTCGGTATTACGCCCTTTAACCACTATATATTTGGTAGAAGAATGTGGAATAATAGGACGGTACAATCTCCTAGACGAATGTGTAAACCTTTAATAGTGAAGCTAACATAATCTAAAGTCAACGACAATACGACTTCAATGCTATCTCACACTATATAACATATATACCGAGTCTGTAAAGGATACTAACACTATGGCTATTGTGTTAGTAACTGATACCTTTTTTTAAATCGATGAGTACCGGATACTAACAATATGGTTTCCGAGTCGGTACATAATACCAACCTGTTGGATATAAATTTATGCTAAAGTTCACCCAAAATTGAGAATTACAACAATTTCCGAACACCTGTTACTCCAGTTAAACCATACACTCTGGTCTTCATCGATATCAGTTATCACATTTCGCGGTAAGCATGACATCATTCAATTCAATATATTACAGTTAAATACTGTTTGATGTGAAGATCTAATATATATGCAAGTATGTATTAGGTTTTGCAAACCTAGTAACAAATTAGTTCAGTTGTGACCAGAAGGATAAACCAAAGGCAGCATGAACGGAAAAAATAATCTCATTCACATTCGTTTCGTGCTTACTGGCGACTCATCAGTAGGAGCCGGTATTACGCCCTTTAACCACTATATATTTGGTAGAAGTATGTGGAATAATAGGACGGTACAATCTCCTAGACGAATGTGTAAACCTGTAATAGGGAAGCTAACATAATCTAAAGTCAACGACAATGCGACTTCAATGCTAACTCACACTATATAATATATATACCGAGTCTGTAAAGGATACAAACACTATGGCTATTGTGTTAGTAACTGATACCTTTTTTGAAATCGATGAGTACCAGATACTAACACTATAGTTTCGGAGTCGGTACATGATACCAAGCTGATGGATATAAATTTATGCTAAAGTTCACCCAAATTGAGAATTACAACAATTTCCGAACACCTGTTACTCCAATTAAACCATACACTCTGGCCTTCATCGATATCAGTTATCACATTTCGCGGTAAGCATGACATCATTCAATTCAACATATTACAGTTAAATACTGTTTGTTGCGAAGAACTAATATATATGCAAGTATGTATTAGGTTTTGCGAACCTAGTAACAAATTAATTCACTTGTGACCAGAAGGATAAACCAAAGGCAGCATGAACGGAAAGTATAATCTCATGCACATTCGTTTCGCGCTTACTGGCGACTCATCAGTAGGAGCCGGTATTACGCCTATTAACCACTATATATTTGGTAGAAGAATGTGGAATAATAGGACGGTACAATCTCCTAGACGAATGTGTAAATCTGTATTAGTGAAGCTAACATAATCTGAAGTCAACGACAATACGACTTCAATGCTAACTCACACTATATAATATATATAACGAGTCTGTAAAGGATACTAACACTATGGCTATTGTGTTAGTAACTGATACCTTTTTTGAAATCGATGAGTACCGAATACTAACACTATGGTTTCCGAGTCGGTACATGATACCAACCTGATGGAAATAAATTTATGCTAAAGTTCACCCAAATTGAGAATTACAACAATTTCCGAACACCTGTTACTCCAGTTAAACCATACACTCTGGCCTTCATCGATATCACTTATCACATTTCGCGGTAAGCATGACATCATTCAATTCAATATATTACAGTTAAATACTGTTTGTTGCGAAGAACTAATATATATGCAAGTATGAATTAGGTTTTATGAACCTAGTAACAAATTAGTTCAGTTGTGACCAGAAGGATAAACCAAAGGCAGCATGAACGGAAAAAATAATCTCATTCACATTCGTTTCGTGCTTACTGGCGACTCATCAGCAGGAGCCGGTATTACGCCCTTTAATCACTATATATTTGGTAGAAGAATATGGAATAATAGGACGGTACAATCTCCTAGACGAATGTGTAAACCTGTAATAGTAAAGCTAACATAATCTAAAGTCAACGAAAATACGACTTCAATGCTAACTCACACTATATAATATATATACCGAGTCTGTAAAGAATACTAACACTATGGCTATTGTGTTAGTAACTGATACCTTTTTTGAAATCGATGAGTACCGGATACTAACACTATGGTTTCCGAGTCGGTACATGATACCAACCTGATGGATATAAATTTATGCTAAAGTTCACCAAAATTAAGAATTACAACAATTTCCGAACACCTGTTACTCCAGTTAAACCATACACTCTGGCCTTCATCGATATCAGTTATCACATTTCGCGGTAAGCCTGACATCATTCAATTCAATATATTACAGTTAAATACTGTTTGTTGCGAAGAACTAATATATGCAAGTATGTATTAGATTTTGCGAACCTAGTAACAAATTGGTTCAGTTGTGACCAGAAGGATAAACCAAAGGCAGCATGAACGGAAAGTATAATGTCATGCACTTTCGTTTCGTGCTTACTGGCGACTCCTCAGTAGGAGCCGTTATTACGCCTTTTAACCACTATATATTTGGTAGAAGAATGTGGAATAATAGGACGGTACAACCTCCTAGACGAATGTGTAAACCTGTAATAGTGAAGCTAACATAATCTAAATTCAACGACAATACGACTTCAATGCTAACTCACACTATATAATATATATACCGAGTCTGTAAAGGATACTAACACTATGGCTATTGTGTTAGTAACTGATACCTTTTTTGAAATCGATGAGTACCGGATACTAACTCTATGGTTTCCGAGTCGGTACATGATACCAACCTGATGGATATAAATTTATGCTAAAGTTCACCCAAAATGAGAATTACAACAATTTCCGAACACCTGTTACTCCAGTTAAACCATACACTCTGGCCTTCATTGATATCAGTTATCACATTTCGCGGTAAGCATGACATCATTCAATTCAATATATTACAGTTAAATACTGTTTGTTGCGAAGAGCTAATATATATGTAAGTATGTATTAGGTTTTGTGAACCTAGTAACAAATTAGTTCAGTTGTGACCAGAAGGATAAACCAAAGGCAGCATGAACGGAAAGTATGATCTCATTCACATTCGTTTCGTGCTTACTGGCGACTCATCAGTAGGAGCCGGTATTACGCCCTTTAACCACTAAATATTTGGTAGAAGAATGTAGAATAATAGGACGGTACAATCTCCTAGACGAATGTGTAAACCTGTAATAGTGAAGCTAACATACTCTGAAGTCAACGACAATACGACTTCAATGCTAACTCACACTATATAATATATATACCGAGTCTGTAAAGGTTACTAACAGAATGGCCATTGTGTTAGTAACTGATACCTTTTTGAAATCGATGAGTACCGGATACTAACACTATGGTTTCCGAGTCGGTACCTGATACCAACCTGATGGATATAAATTTATGCTGAAGTTCACCCAAATTGAGAATTACAAAAATTTCCGAACACCTGTTACTCCAGTTAAACCATACACTCTGGCCTAAATTGATATCAGTTATCACATTTCGCGGTAAGCATGACATCATTCAATTCAATATATTACAGTTAAATACTGTTTGTTGCGAAGAACTAATATATATGGAAGTATGTATTAGGTTTTGCGAACCTAGTAACAAATTAGTTCAGTTGTGACCAGAAGGATAAACGAAAGGCAGCATGAACGGAAAGTATAATCTCATTCACATTCGTTTCGTGCTTACTGGCGACTCATCAGTAGGAGCCGGTATTACGCCCTTTAACCACTATATATTTGGTAGAAGAATGTGGAATAATAGGACGGTACAATCTCCCAGACGAATGTGTAAACCTGTAATAGTGAAGCTAACATAATCTAAAGTCAACGACAATACGACTTCAATGCTAACTCACACTATATAATATATATACCGAGTCTGTAAAGGATACTAACACTATGGCTATTGTGTTAGTAACTGATACCTTTTTTAAATCGATGAGTACCGGATACTAACATTATGGTTTCCGAGTCGGTACATGATACCAACCTGATGGATATAAATTTATGCTAAAGTTCACCCAAATTGAGAATTACAACAATTTCCGAACACCTGTTACTCCAGTTAAACCATACACGCTGGCCTTCATCGATATCAGTTATCACATTTCGCGGTAAGCATGACATCATTCAATTCAATATATTACAGTTAAATACTGTTTGTTGCAAAGAACTAATATATATGCAAGTATGTATTAGGTTTTGCGAACCTAGTAACAAATTAGTTCAGTTGTGACCAGAAGGATAAACCAAAGGCAGCATGAACGGAAAGTATAATCTCATGCACATTCGTTTCGTGCTTACTGGCGACTCATCAGTAGGAGCCGGTATTACGCCCTTTAACCACTATATATTTGGTAGAAGAATGTGGAATAATAGGACGGTACAATCTCCTAGACGAATGTGTAAACCTGTAATAGTGAAGCTAACATAATCTGAAGTCAACGACAATGCGACTTCAATGCTAACTCACACTATATAATATATATACCGAGTCTGTAAAGGATACTAACACTATAGCTATTGTGTTAGTAACTGATACCTTTTTTGAAATCGATGAGTACCGGATACTAACACTATGGTTTCCGAGTCGGTACATGATACCAACCTGATGGATATAAATTTATGCTAAAGTTCACCCAAATTGAGAATTACAACAATTTCCGAACACCTGTTACTCCAGTTAAACAATACACTCTGGCCTTCATCGATATCAGTTATCACATTTCGCGGTAAGCATGACATCATTCAATACAATATATTACAGTTAAATACTGTTTGTTGCAAAGACCTAATATATATGCAAGTATGTATTAGGTGTTGCGAACCTAGTAACAAATTAGTTCAGTTGTGACCAGAAGGATATACCAAAGGCAGCATGAACGGAAAGTATAATCTCATGCACATTCGTTTCGTGCTTACTGGCGACTCATCAGTAGGAGCCGGTATACGCCCTTTAACCACTATATATTCGGTAGAAGAATGTGGAATAATAGGACGGTACAATCTCCTAGACGAATGTCTAAACCTGTAATAGTGAAGCTAACATAATCTGAAGTCAACGACAATACGACTTCAATGCTAACTCACACCATATAATATATATACCGAGTCTGTAAAGGATACTAACACTATGGCTATTGTGTTAGTAACTTATACCTTTTTTGAAATCGATGAGAACCGGATACTAACACTATGGTTTTCGAGTCGGTACATGATACCAACCTGATGGATATAAATTTATGCTGAAGTTCACCCAAATTGAGAATTACAACAATTTCCGAACACCTGTTACTCCAGTTAAACCATACACTCTGGCCTTCATCGATATTAGTTATCACATTTCGAGGTAAGCATGACATCATTCAATTCAATATATTACAGTTAAATATTGTTTGTTGCGAAGAACTTATATATATGCAAGTATGTATTAGGTTTTGCGAACCTAGTAACAAATTAGTTCAGTTGTGACCAGAAGGATAAACCAAAGTCAGCATGAATGGAAAGTATAATCTCATGCACATTCGTTTCGTGCTTACTGGCGACTCATCAGTAGGAGCCGGTATTACGCCCTTTAACCTCTATATATTTGGTAGAAGAATGTGGAATAATAGGACGGTACAATCTCCTAGACGAATGTGTAAACCTGTAATAGTGAAGCTAACATAATCTGAAGTCAAAGACAATACGACTTCAATGCTAACTCACACTATATAATATATATACCGAGTCTGTAAAGGATACTAACACTATGGCTATTGTGTTAGTAACTGATACCTTTTTAAATAGATGAGTACCGGATACTAACACTATGGTTTCCGAGTCGGTACATGATACCAACCTGATGGATATAAATTTATGCTAAAGTTCACCCAAATTGAGAATTACAACAATTTCCGAACACCTGTTACCCCAGTTAAACCATACACTCTGGCCTTCATCGATATCAGTTATTACATTTCGCGGTAAGCATGACATCATTCAATTCAATATATTACAGTTAAATACTGTTTGTTGCGAAGAACTAATATATATGCAGGTATGTTTTAGGTTTTGCGAACCTAGTAACAAATTAGTTCAGTTGTGACCAGAAGGATAAACCAAAGGCAGCATGAACGGAAAGAATAATCTCATGCACATTCGTTTCGTGCTTACTGGCGACTCATCAGTAGGAGCCGGTATTACGCCCTTTATCCACTATATATTTGGTAGAAGAATGTGGAATAATAGGACGGTACAATCTCCTAGACGAATGTGTAATCCTGTAATAGTGAAGCTAACATAATCTGAAGTCAACGACAATACGACTTCAATGCTATCTCACACTATATAATGTATATACCGAGTCTGTAATGGATACTAACACTATAGGCCATTGTGTTAGTAACTGATACCTTTTTTGAAATCGATGAGTACCGGATACTAAAACTATGGTTTCCGAGTCAGTACATGATACCAACCTGATGGATATAAATTTATGCTAAAGTTCACCCAAATTGAGAACTACAACAATTTTCGAACACCTGTTACTCCAGTTAAACCATACACTCTGGCCTTCATCGATATCAATTATCACATTTCGCGGTAAGCATGACATCATTCAATTCAATATATTACAGTTAAATACTGTTTGTTGCGAAGAACTAATATATATACAAGTATGTATTAGGTTTTTGCGAACCTAGTAACAAATTAGTTCAGTTGTGACCAGAAGGATAAACCAAAGGCAGCATGAACGGAAAGTATAATCTCATGCACATTCGTTTCGTGCTTACTGGCGACTCCTCAGAAGGAGCCGGTATTACGCCCTTTAACCACTATATATTTGGTATAAGAATGTGGAATAATAGGTCGGTACAATCTCCTAGACGAATGTGTAAACCTGTAATAGTGAAGCTAATATAATCTAAAGTCAACGACAATGCGACTTCAATGCTAACTCACACTATATAATATATATACCGAGTCTGTAAAGGATACTAACACTATGGCTTTTGTGTTAGTAACTGATACCTTTTTTGAAATCGATGAGTACCGGATACTAACACTATGGTTTCCGAGTTGGTACATGATACCAACCTGATGGATATAAATTTATGCTAAAGTTCACCCAAATTGAGAATTACAACAATTTCCGAACACCTGTTACTCCAACTAAACCATAAACTCTGGTCTTCATCGATATCAGTTATCACATTTCGCGGTAAGCATAACACCATTCAATTCAACATATTACACTTAAATACTATTTGTTGCGAAGAACTAATATATATGCAAGTATGTATTAGGTTTTGCGAACCTAGTAACAAATTAGTTCAGTTGTGACCAAAAGGATAAACCAAAGGCAGCATGAACGGGAAGTATAATCTCATGCACATTCGTTTCGTGCTTACTGGCGACTCATCAGTAGGAGCCGGTATTACGCCCTTTAACCACTATATATTTGGTTGAAGAATGTGGAATAATAGGACGGTACAATCTCCTAGACGAATGTGTAAAGCTGTAATAGTGAAGCTAACGTAATCTAAAGTCAACGACAATACGACTTCAATGCTATCTCACACTTGTTGAGGCCCCAAACCTATTGGTATTTGTAAGCCCCATAGATGCCAGTTCGCTAGATGTCCTAATATTCACAGTAGAGTCTGATATGCCTACTTTGTTATCTGTGTCTATAAGATTTAAATCCATTAGGTCCTGCCCTAA
>JAQBSW010013228.1:0-14573 GCA_029291075.1 Eudiplozoon nipponicum | reverse complement strand
TATAAACATTTACAAATGGCGAGTAAACTTTCCCTTTTTTAGGCACACAATTATAAATATATTGAAAGATCTTATAAGTAGTAAAATTTAACATTCAATCTGGAATAAATTCTATTAACACAATTCCTCTGAAACAGGGAATGCACCGAAAATTTATTTACACACATCGATTAATATAAATTTTACGTTGAACATTTTCAATTATTCTGAAAATGGAATCAATATTATTTCGATATTCCCGAATAATAATCCAAAATCTGCTACCTTGTTTCAACAAATTCATATATGTTAATTTTCCTGTAATTGAAGTCGACATGTGGCTCAGTGGTAGAGCGCGCGCTTTGCATGCGTGAGGCCCCGGGTTCAATTCCCGGCATCTCCACTTTTCAGACGACTATATTTTAGAAAGCAAAATTGCGACCGATAATTTGTCAAGAAAAAGACGCCTTATAATATGTGCAAATAAATGAGAACTTCTATTATGAATGTAAAAATGTGTCTGTGAACAATATAAATTACACATATCGAGCGAATAATTTCAAACATATTTCCAATTCTACAGAACATATATATTGTAAATGGACGATTGTTATCAAATCTTGAGTTTAAATCATTCTCTTCGGCATAGTTGGCGGAATATCGTCATATTTATAAACATTTACAAATGGCTAGTAAACTTTCACTTTTTTTTGACTACAATTATAATATATTGATATCTTTATAAGTGGTAAAATTAAACATCAATTTGAATAAATTCTATTAACACAATTCTGAAACAATCATCGAGAATTGTTACGCTAGATTGAATTTTACCGTGAATTCAATTATTCTGAAAATGGAATCAATATTATTCGATGTTCGGAATAATGAATCCAAAAACTGCTACCTACTTTCAACAAATTCATATACGTTAATTTTCCTGTTATTTAAAATGGGGACGTGGCTCAGTGGTAGAGCGCGCGCTTTGCATGCGTGAGGCCCAGCGATCAATTCCCGGTATCTCCAATTTTCAGACGAGAATATTTTAGAAAGCAAAATTGCGACCGATAATTTGTCAAGAAAAAGACGCCTTATAATATGCGTAAATAAATGAGAACTTCTATTATGAATGTAAAAATGTGTCTGTGAACAATATAAATTACACATATCGAGCGAATAATTTCAAACATATTTCCAATTCTACAGAACATATATATTGTAAATGGGCGATTGTTATCAAATCTCGAGTTTAAATCATTCTCTTCGGCATAGTTGGCGGAATATCGTCAGATTTATAAACATTTACAAATGGCTAGTAAACTTTCCCTTTTTCAGGCACACTATTATAAAAATATTGAACGATCTTATAAGTAGTAAAATTTAACATTCAATCTGGAATAAATTCTATTAACACAATTCCTCTGAAACAGGGAATGCACCGAAAATTTATTTACACACATCGATTAATATAAATTTTACGTTTAACATTTTCAATTATTCTGAAAATGGAATCAATATTATTTCGATATTCCCGAATAATAATCCAAAAACTGCTACCTTGTTTCAACAAAATCATATACGTAAATTTTCCTGCTATTTAATATGGGGATGTAGCTCAGTGGTAGAGCGCGCGCTTTGCATGCGTGAGGCCCCGGGTTCAATTCCCGGTATCTCCACTTTTCAGACGACAATATTTTAGAAAGCAAAATTGCGACCGATAATTTGTCAAGAAAAAGACGCCTTATAATATGTGCAAATAAATGAGAATTTCTATTATGAATGTAAAAATGTGTCTGTGAACAATATAAATTACACATATCGAGCGAATAATTTCAAACATATTTCCAATTCTACAGAACATATATATTGTAAATGGGCGATTGTTATCAAATCTTGAGTTTAAATCATTCTCTTCGGCATAGTTGGCGGAATATCGTCAGATTTATAAACATTTACAAATGGCTAGTAAACTTTCCCTTTTTCAGGCACACTATTATAAAAATATTGAACGATCTTATAAGTAGTAAAATTTAACATTCAATCTGGAATAAATTCTATTAACACAATTCCTCTGAAACAGGGAATGCACCGAAAATTTATTTACACACATCGATTAATATAAATTTTACGTTTAACATTTTCAATTATTCTGAAAATGGAATCAATATTATTTCGATATTCCCGAATAATAATCCAAAAACTGCTACCTTGTTTCAACAAAATCATATACGTAAATTTTCCTGCTATTTAATATGGGGATGTAGCTCAGTGATAGAGCGCGCGCTTTGCATGCGTGAGGCCCCGGGTGCAATTCCCGGTATCTCCACTTTTCAGACGACAATATTTTAGAAAGCAAAATTGCGACCGATAATTTGTCAAGAAAAAGACGCCTTATAATATGTGCAAATAAATGAGAATTTCTATTATGAATGTAAAAATGTGTCTGTGAACAATATAAATTACACATATCGAGCGAATAATTTCAAACATATTTCCAATTCTACAGAACATATATATTGTAAATGGGCGATTGTTATCAAATCTTGAGTTTAAATCATTCTCTTCGGCATAGTTGGCGGAATATCGTCAGATTTATAAACATTTACAAATGGCTAGTAAACTTTCCCTTTTTCAGGCACACTATTATAAATATATTGAAAGATCTTATAAGTAGTAAAGTATAACATTCAATTTGGAATAAATTCTATTAACACAATTCCTCTGAAACAGAGGATGCATCGAAAATTTATATACACACATCGATTAATATAAATTTTACCTTTAACAATTTCAATTATTCTGAAAATGGAATCAATATTATTTCGATATTCCAGAATAATAATCCAAAAACCGCTACGTTGTTTCAACAAATTCATATACGTAAATTTTCCTGTTTTTTAATATGGGAATGTAGCTCAGTGGTAGAGCGCGCGCTTTGCATGCGTGAGGCCCAGTGTTCAATTCCCGGTATCTCTACATTTTGACGACAATATTTTAGAAAGCAAAATTGCGACCGATAATTTGTCAAGAAATAGACGCCTTATAATATTTGCAAATGAATGAGAATTTCTATTATGAATGAAAAAATGTGTCTGTTAACAATATAAATTACAAATATCGCGCGAATAATTTCATACTAGCAAGCTGCAAAATGAATGATTGTTATCAAATCTTGAGGTTATATCATTCTCTTTGGCATAGGTGGTATATCGTCAGGTTATAAACATTTACAAATGGCGGTAAAATTTCCCTTTTAGGCACACAATTATAAGCATATATTGAAATATCTTATAGTAGTAGAATTAAACATTCAATTTGAGATAAATTCTATTAACACAATTCCTCTGAAACAGGGATGCATCAATTTAAATACACTCGTCGAATTAATATATATTTGTACCTTTAACAATTTCATTTATTCTGATCAATATTATTATTTTCGATATTCAGAATAATAATCAAAAACAGCTTCTAGTTGTTTCAGCAAATGATATACGTAAATTTTCTGATTTTTATTATGGGATGTATCTCAATTGGTAGGCACTTTGCATGCGTGAGGCCCAGCGATCAATTCCCGGTATCTCCAATTTTCAGACGAGAATATTTTAGAAAGCAAAATTGCGACCGATAATTTGTCAAGAAAAAGACGCCTTATAATATGCGTAAATAAATGAGAACTTCTATTATGAATGTAAAAATGTGTCTGTAAACAATATAAATTACACATATCGAGCGAATAATTTCAAACATATTTCCAATTCTACAGAACATATATATTGTAAATGGGTGATTGTTATCAAATCTCGAGTTTAAATCATTCTCTTCGGCATAGTTGGCGGAATATCGTCAGATTTATAAACATTCACAAATGGCTAGTAAACTTTCCCTTTTTCAGGCACACTATTATAAATATATTGAAAGGTCTTATAAGTAGTAAAGTATAACATTCAATTTGGAATAAATTCTATTAACACAATTCATCTGAAACAGAGAATGCATCGAAAATTTATATACACTCATCGATTAATATAAATTTTACCTTAACAATTTCAATTATTCTGAAAATGGAATCAATATTATTTCGATATTCCAGAATAATAATCCAAAAACAGCTACGTTGTTTCAACAAATTCATATACGTAAATTTTCCTGTTTTTTTAAAAATGGGGATGTATCTCAGTGGTAGAGCGCGCGCTTTGCATGCGTGAGGCCCCGGGTTCAATTCCCGGTATCTCCACTTTTTGACGACAACATTTTAGAAAGCAAAATTGCGACCGATAATTTGTCAAGAAAAAGACGCCTTATAATATGTGAAAATAAATGAGAATTTCTATTCTGAATGTAAAGTGTGATACTTATTGAACAATATAAATTACACATATCGAGCGAATAATTTTCAAACATAACAATTCTGGGGCTATATATTGTTAATGGGCGTTGTTATCAAATCTTGAGTTCAAAATCATTGCTTCATTGTTGGCGGAATATCGTCAGATTTATAAACATTTACAAATGGCAGTATTAAAAACTTTTCCTTTTAATTTTTACAATTATAAATATATCAAGAAATATCCCTGTTGGTAAATTAAACGATAATTTGGAACCGTTCTATTAACACCTGTTCACTGAAGCAGAGGAGTAAATCGAAAATTTATATACACACATCGATTAATATAAATTTTACCTTTAACAATTTCAATTATTCTGAAAATGGAATCAATATTATTTCGATATTGCAGAATAATAATCCAAAACAGCTACGTTGTTTCAACAAATTCATATACGTAAATTTTCCTGTTTTTTAATATGGGGATGTATCTCAGTGGTTGAGCGCGCGCTTTGCATGCGTGAGGCCCCGGGTTCAATTCCTGGTATCTACACTTTTTGACGACAATATTTTAGAAAGCAAAATTGCGACCGATAATTTGTCAAGAAAAAGAAGCGCCCTTACATAATATGTTAAACTCGTGAAACTTCTATTGTGAATCTTAAAAAATATTGTCTTGTTAATTAGCATATAAATTACATATATCGAGCGAATAATTTCAAACATATTTCCAATTCTACAGAACATATATATTGTAAATGGGCGATTGTTATCAAATCTTGTGTTTAAATCATTCTCTTCGGCATAGTAGGCGGAATATCGTCAGATTTATAAACATTTACAAATGGCTAGTAAACTTTCCCTTTTTCAGGCACACTATTATAAAAATATTGAAAGATCTTATAAGTAGTAAAATTTAACATTCAATCTGGAATAAATTCTATTAACACAACTCCTCTGAAACAGGGAATGCACCGAAAATTTATTTACACACATCGATTAATATAAATTTTACGCTTAACATTTTCAATTATTCTGAAAATGGAATAATTATTATTTCGATATTCCCGAATAATAATCCAAAAACTGCTACCTTGTTTCACCAAAATCATATACGTAAATTTTCCTGCTATTTAATATGGGGATGTAGCTCAGTGATAGAGCGCGCGCTTTGCATGCGTGAGGCCCCGGGGGCAATTCCCGGTATCTCCACTTTTCAGACGACAATATTTTAGAAAGCAAAATTGCGACCGATAATTTGTCAAGAAAAAGACGCCTTATAATATGTGCAAATAAATGAGAATTTCTATTCTGAATGTAAAAATGTGTCTGTGAACAATATAAATTACACATATCGAGCGAATAATTTCAAACATATTTCCAATTCTACAGAACATATATATTTTAAATGGGCGATTGTTATCAAATATTGAGTTTAAATCATTCTCTTCGGCATAGTTGGCGGAATATCGTCAGATTTATAAACATTTCAAATGGCTAGTAAACTTTCCCTTTTTCAGGCACACTATTATAAATATATTGAAAGATCTTATAAGTAGTAAAGTATAACATTCAATTTGGAATAAATTCTATTAACACAATTCCTCTGAAACAGAGGATGCATCGAAAATTTATATACACACATCGATTAATATAAATTTTACCTTTAACAATTTCAATTATTCTGAAAATGGAATCAATATTATTTCGATATTCCAGAATAATAATCCAAAAACAGCTACGTTGATTCAACAAATTCATATACGTAAATTTTCCTGTTGTTTAATATGGGGATGTACCTCAGTGGTAGAGCGCGCGCTTTGCATGCGTGAGGCCCAGGGTTCAATTCCCAGTATCTCCAATTTTTGACGACAATATTTTAGAAAGCAAAATTGCGACCGATAATTTGTCAAGAAAAAGACGCCTTATAATATGTGCAAATAAATGAGAATTCCTATTCTGAATGTAAAAATGTGTCTGTGAACAATATAAATTACACATATCGAGCGAATAATTTCAAACATATTTCCAATTCTACAGAACATATATATTGTAAATGGGCGATTGTTATCAAATCTTGAGTTTAAATTATTCTCTTCGGCATAATTGGCGGAATATCGTCAGATTTATAAAAATTTACAAATGGCTAGTAAACTTTCCCTTTTTCAGGCACACTATTATAAATATATTGAAAGATCTTATAAGTAGTAAAGTATAACATTCAATTTGGAATAAATTCTATTAACACAATTCCTCTGAAACAGAGGATGCATCGAAAATTTATATACACTCATCGATTAATATATATTTTACCTTTAACAATTTCATTTATTCTGAAAATGGAATCAATATTATTTCGATATTCCAGAATAATAATCCAAAAACAGCTTCGTTGTTTCAACAAAATCATATACGTAAATTTTCCTGCTATTTAATATGGGGATGTAGCTCAGTGATAGAGCGCGCTTTGCATGCGTGAGGCCCTGGTTCAATTCAGTATCTCCATTTTGACGACAATATTTTAGAAAGCAAAATTGCGACCGATAATTTGTCAAGAAAAAGACGCCTTATAATATGTGCAAATAAATGAGAATTTCTATTATGAATGTAAAAATGTGTCTGTGAACAATATAAATTACAAATATCGAGCGAATAATTTCAAACATATTTCCAATTCTACAGAACATATATATTTTAAATGGGCGATTGTTATCAAATCTTGAGTTTAAATCATTCTCTTCGGCATAGTTGGCGGAATATCGTCATATTTATAAACATTTACAAATGGCTAGTAAACTTTCCCTTTTTCAGTTACACTATTATAAATATATTGAAAGATCTTATAAGTAGTAAAATTTAACATTCAATTTGGAATAAATTCTATTAACTCAATTCCTCTGAAACAGAGGATGCATCGAAAATTTATATACACACATCGATTAATATAAATTTTACCTTTAACAATTTCAATTATTCTGAAAATGGAATCAATATTATTTCGATATTCCAGAATAATAATCCAAAAACAGCTACGTTGTTTCAACAAATTCATATACGTAAATTTTCCTGTTATTTAATTTGGGGATGTAGCTCAGTGGTAGAGCGCGCGCTTTGCATGCGTGAGGCCCCGGGTTCAATTCCCGGTATCTCCAATTTTTGACGACAATATTTTAGAAAGCAAAATTGCGACCGATAATTTGTCAAGAAAAAGACGCCTTATAATATGTGCAAATAAATGAGAATTTCTATTCTGAATGTAAAAATGTGTCTGTGAACAATATAAATTACAAATATCGAGCGAATAATTTCAAACATATTTCCAATTCTACAGAACATATATATTTTAAATGGGCGATTGTTATCAAATCTTGAGTTTAAATCATTCTCTTCGGCATAGTTGGCGGAATATCGTCATATTTATAAACATTTACAAATGGCTAGTAAACTTTCCCTTTTTCAGGCACACTTTTATAATTATATTGAAAGATCTTATAAGTAGTAAAGTATAACATTCAATTTGGAATAAATTCTATTAACACAATTCCTCTGAAACAGAGGATGCATCGAAAATTTATATACACACATCGATTAATATAAATTTTACCTTTAACAATTTCAATTATTCTGAAAATGGAATCAATATTATTTCGATATTCCAGAATAATAATCCAAAAACAGCTACGTTGTTTCAACAAATTCATATACGTAAATTTTCCTGTTTTTTAATATGGGGATGTAGCTCAGTGGTAGAGCGCGCGCTTTGCATGCGTGAGGCCCAGGGTTCAATTCCCGGTATCTCCAATTTTTGACGACAATATTTTAGAAAGCACAATTGCGACCGATAATTTGTCAAGAAAAAGACGCCTTATAATATGTGCAAATAAATGAGAATTTCTATTATGAATGTAAAAATGTGTCTGTGAACAATATCAATTACACATATCGAGCGAATTATTTCAAACATATTTCCAATTCTACAGAACATATATATTTTAAATGGGCGATTGTTATCAAATATTGAGTTTAAATCATTCTCTTCGGCATAGTTGGCGGAATATCGTCAGATTTATAAACATTCACATATGGCTAGTAAACTTTCCCTTTTTCAGGCACACTATTATAAATATATGGAAAGATCTTATAAGTACTAAAATTTAACATTCAATTTGGATTAAATTCTATTAACACAATTCCTCTGAAACAGAGGATGCATCGAAAATTTATATACACACATCGATTAATATAAATTTTACGCTTAACATTTTCAATTATTCTGAAAATGGAATCAATATTATTTCGATATTCCCGAATAATAATCCAAAAACTGCTACCCTGTTTCAACAAAATCATATACGTAAATTTTCCTGCTATTTAATATGGGGATGTAGCTCAGTGATAGAGCGCGCGCTTTGCATGCCTTGAGGCCCCGGGTTCAATTCCCGGTATCTCCACTTTTCAGACGACAATATTTTAGAAAGCAAAATTGCGACCGATAATTTGTCAAGAAAAAGACGCCTTATAATATGTGCAAATAAATGAGAATTTCTATTATGAATGTAAAAATGTGTCTGTGAACAATATCAATTACAAATATCGAGCGAATTATTTCAAACATATTTCCAATTCTACAGAACATATATATTTTAAATGGGCGATTGTTATCAAATATTGAGTTTAAATCATTCTCTTCGGCATAGTTGGCGGAATATCGTCAGATTTATAAACATTCACAAATGGCTAGTAAACTTTCCCTTTTTCAGGCACACTATTATAAATATATTGAAAGATCTTATAAGTAGTAAAATTTAACATTCAATTTGGAATAAATTCTATTAACACAATTCCTCTGAAACAGAGGATGCATCGAAAATTTATATACACACATCGATTAATATAAATTTTACGTTTAACAATTTCAATTATTCTGAAAATGGAATCAATATTATTTCGATATTGCAGAATAATAATCCAAAAACAGCTACGTTGTTTCAACAAATTCATATACGTAAATTTTCCTGTTATTTAATATGGGGATGTAGCTCAGTGGTAGAGCGCGCGCTTTGCATGCGTGAGGCCCCGGGTTCAATTCCCGGTATCTCCAATTTTTGACGACAATATTTTAGAAAGCAAAATTGCGACCGATAATTTGTCAAGAAAAAGACGCATTATAATATGTGCAAATAAATGAGAATTTCTATTCTGAATGTAAAAATGTGTCTGTGAACAATATAAATTACACATATCGAGCGAATAATTTCAAACATATTTCCAATTCTACAGAACATATATATTGTAAATGGGCGATTGTTATCAAATCTTGAGTTTAAATCATTCTCTTCGGCATAGTTGGCGGAATATCGTCAGATTTATAAACATTTACAAATGGCTAGTAAACTTTCCCTTTTTCAGGCACACTATTATAAATATATTGAACGATCTTATAAGTAGTAAAATTTAACATTCAATCTGGAATAAATTCTATTAACACAATTCCTCTGAAACAGGGATTGCACCGAAAATTTATTTACACACATCGATTAATATAAATTTTACGCTTAACATTTTCAATTATTCTGAAAATGGAATCAATATTATTTCGATATTCCAGAATAATAATCCAAAAATAGCTACGTTGTTTCAAGAAATTCATATACGTAAATTTTCCTGTTATTAAATATGGGGATGTAGCCCAGTGGTAGAACGCGCGCTTTGCATGCGTGAGGCCCCGGGCTCAATTCCCGGTATCTCCAATTTTTGACGACAATATTTTAGAAAACAAAATTGCGACCGATAATTTGTCAAGAAAAAGACGCCTTATAATATGTGCAAATAAATGAGAATTTCTATTACGAATGTAAAAATGTGTCTGTGAACAATATAAATTACACATATCGAGCGAATAATTTCAAACATATTTCCAATTCTACAGAACATATATATTGTAAATGGACGATTGTTACAAAATCTTGAGTTTAAATCATTCTCTTGGGCATAGTTGGCGGAATATCGTCAGATTTATAAACATTTTTCAAATGGCTAGTAAACTTTCCCTTTTTCAGTCACACTATTATAAATATATGGAAAGATCTTATAAGTACTAAAATTTAACATTCAATTTGGATTAAATTCTATTAACACAATTCCTCTGAAACAGAAGATGCATCGAAAATTTATATACACTCATCGATTAATATATATTTTACCTTTAACAATTTCATTTATTCTGAAAATGGAATCAATATTATTTCGATATTCCAGAATAATAATCCAAAAACAGCTACGTTGTTTCAACAAATTCATATACGTAAATTTTCCTGTTTTTTTAATTATGGGGATGTATCTCAGTGGTAGAGCGCGCGCTTTGCATGCGTGAGGCCCCGGGTTCAATTCCCGGTATCTCCACTTTTTGACGACAATATTTTAGAAAGCAAAATTGCGACCGATAATTTGTCAAGAAAAAGACGCCTTATAATATGTGCAAATAAATGAGAACTTCTATTATGAATTTAAAAATGTGTCTGTGAACAATATAAATTATACATATCGAGCGTATAATTTCAAACATATTTCCAATTCTACAGAACATATAAATTGCAAATGGGCGATTGTTATCAAATATTGAGTTTAAATCATTCTCTTCGGCATAGTTGGCGGAATATCGTCAGATTTATAAACATTCACAAATGGCTAGTAAACTTTCCCTTTTTCAGGCACACTATTATAAATATATGGAAAGATCTTATAAGTACTAAAATTTAACATTCAATTTGGATTAAATTCTATTAACACAATTCCTCTGAAACAGAGGATGCATCGAAAATTTATATACACTTATCGATTAATATATATTTTACCTTTAACAATTTCATTTATTCTGAAAATGGAATCAATATTATTTCGATATTACAGAATAATAATCCAAAAACAGCTTCGTTGTTTCAACAAAATCATATACGTAAATTTTCCTGTTATTTAATATGGGGATGTAGCTCAGTGGTAGAGCGCGCGCTTTGCATGCGTGAGGCCCCGGGTTCAATTCCCGGTATCTCCACTTTTTGACGACAATATTTTAGAAAGCAAAATTGCGACCGATAATTTGTCAAGAAAAAGACGCCTTATAATATGTGCAAATAAATGAGAATTTCTATTATGAATGTAAAAATGTGTCTGTGAACAATATAAATTACACATATCGAGCGAATAATTTCAAACATATTTCCAATTCTACAGAACATATATATTTTAAATGGGCGATTGTTATCAAATCTTGAGTTTAAATCATTCTCTTCGGCATAGTTGGCGGAATATCGTCAGATTTATAAACATTTACAAATGGCTAGTAAACTTTCCCTTTTTCAGGCACACTATTATAAATATATTGAACGATCTTATAAGTAGTAAAATTTAACATTCAATCTGGAATAAATTCTATTAACACAATTCCTCTGAAACAGGGAATGCACCGAAAATTTATTTACACTCATCGATTAATATAAATTTTACCTTTAACAATTTCAATTATTCTGAAAATGGAATCAATATTATTTCGATATTCCAGAATAATAATCCAAAAACTGCTACCTTGTTTCAACAAAATCATATACGTAAATTTTCCTGTTATTTAATATGGGGATGTAGCTCAGTGGTAGAGCGCGCGCTTTGCATGCGTGAGGCCCCGGGTTCAATTCCCGGTATCTCCACTTTTTGACGACAATATTTTAGAAAGCAAAATTGCGACCGATAATTTGTCAAGAAAAAGACGCCTTATAATATGTGCAAATAAATGAGAACTTCTATTATGAATGTAAAAATGTGTCTGTGAACAATATAAATTACACATATCGAGCGAATAATTTCAAACATATTTCCAATTCTACAGAACATATATATTGTAAATGGGCGATTGTTATCAAATATTGAGTTTAAATCATTCTCTTCGGCATAGTTGGCGGAATATCGTCAGATTTATAAACATTTACAAATGGCTAGTAAACTTTCCCTTTTTCAGGCACACTATTATAAAAATATTGAACGATCTTATAAGTAGTAAAATTTAACATTCAATCTGGAATAAATTCTATTAACACAATTCCTCTGAAACAGGGATTGCACCGAAAATTTATTTACACACATCGATTAATATAAATTTTACGCTTAACATTTTCAATTATTCTGAAAATGGAATCAATATTATTTCGATATTCCAGAATAATAATCCAAAAACTGCTACGTTGTTTCAACAAATTCATATACGTAAATTTTCCTGTTATTTAATATGGGGATGTAGCTCAGTGGTAGAGCGCGCGCTTTGCATGCGTGAGGCCCCGGGTTCAATTCCCGGTATCTCCACTTTTTGACGACAATATTTTAGAAAGCAAAATTGCGACCGATAATTTGTCAAGAAAAAGACGCCTTATAATATGTGCAAATAAATGAGAATTTCTATTATGAATGTAAAAATGTGTCTGTGAACAATATAAATTACACATATCGAGCGAATAATTTCAAACATATTTCCAATTCTACAGAACATATATATTGTAAATGGGCGATTGTTATCAAATCTTGAGTTTAAATCATTCTCTTCGGCATAGTTGGCGGAATATCGTCAGATTTATAAACATTTACAAATGGCTAGTAAACTTTCCCTTTTTCAGGCACACTATTATAAAAATATTGAACGATCTTATAAGTAGTAAAATTTAACATTCAATCTGGAATAAATTCTATTAACACAATTCCTCTGAAACAGGGAATGCACCGAAAATTTATTTACACACATCGATTAATATAAATTTTACGCTTAACATTTTCAATTATTCTGAAAATGGAATCAATATTATTTCGATATTCCAGAATAATAATCCAAAAACAGCTACGTTGTTTCAACAAATTCATATACGTAAATTTTCCTGTTATTTAATATGGGGATGTAGCTCAGTGGTAGAGCGCGCGCTTTGCATGCGTGAGGCCCCGGGTTCAATTCCCGGTATCTCCACTTTTCGACGACAATATTTTAGAAAGCAAAATTGCGACCGATAATTTGTCAAGAAAAAGACGCCTTATAATATGTGCAAATAAATGAGAATTTCTATTATGAATGTAAAAATGTGTCTGTGAACAATATAAATTACACATATCGAGCGAATAATTTCAAACATATTTCCAATTCTACAGAACATATATATTGTAAATGGGCGATTGTTATCAAATCTTGAGTTTAAATCATTCTCTTCGGCATAGTTGGCGGAATATCGTCAGATTTATAAACATTTACAAATGGCTAGTAAACTTTCCCTTTTTCAGGCACACTATTATAAATATATGGAAAGATCTTATAAGTAGTAAAATTTAACATTCAATTTGGAATAAATTCTATTAACACAATTCCTCTGAAACAGAGGATGCATCGAAAATTTATATACACCATCGATTAATATAAATTTTACCTTTAACAATTTCAATTATTCTGAAAATGGAATCAATATTATTTCGATATTCCAGAATAATAATCCAAAAACAGCTACCTTGTTTCAACAAAATCATATACGTAAATTTTCCTGTTTTTTAATATGGGGATGTAGCTCAGTGGTAGAGCGCGCGCTTTGCATGCGTGAGGCCCCGGGTTCAATTCCCGGTATCTCCACTTTTCAGACGACAATATTTTAGAAAGCAAAATTGCGACCGATAATTTGTCAAGAAAAAGACGCCTTATAATATGTGCAAATAAATGAGAATTTCTATTATGAATGTAAAAATGTGTCTGTGAACAATATAAATTACACATATCGAGCGAATAATTTCAAACATATTTCCAATTCTACAGAACATATATATTTTAAATGGGCGATTGTTATCAAATCTTGAGTTTAAATCATTCTCTTCGGCATAGTTGGCGGAATATCGTCAGATTTATAAACATTTACAAATGGCTAGTAAACTTTCCCTTTTTCAGGCACACTATTATAAATATATTGAAAGATCTTATAAGTAGTAAAGTATAACATTCAATTTGGAATAAATTCTATTAACACAATTCCTCTGAAACAGAGGATGCATCGAAAATTTATATACACACATCGATTAATATAAATTTTACCTTTAACAATTTCAATTATTCTGAAAATGGAATCAATATTATTTCGATATTCCAGAATAATAATCCAAAAACAGCTACGTTGTTTCAACAAATTCATATACGTAAATTTTCCTGTTATTTAATATGGGGATGTAGCTCAGTGGTAGAGCGCGCGCTTTGCATGCGTGA
>JAQBSW010013227.1:0-14579 GCA_029291075.1 Eudiplozoon nipponicum | reverse complement strand
ACGAACGATGTTTGTCTCATTGGAAAATTGCTTTATTTTTTAAAAATTCCGTCTGCAACGTAGCATTCTTAGGAGACATGTATATTTTCATTATCTCTGTAATTTGTCAAATCATCATTTTCTTCATTTTGATATTAACACGTAATGAACCAGGGGGCACCGACAATATGGAAGATTGACGACCATTACTTTCATTTAGTTTACATTTGCTTATTAGATATACTAGTAAATAAAAATAAGGACACTTTAATGCAATTTTTCACTTGTTTTATTGCTTTACTACAATTATTTTTATCAGTGCACCTTTGAAAAAAGTACTTCAAATTTAAATACTCATATAAATTGCATCATTTGCAAATAAAGACTTCATATCAAACTGAAACTTAAGCTTATTATTGACATATATTACTTGGAGTATTTTAACAAACACAATTGATACGCCAACCGACTAATTTCCCAATAAAGTTGCACCAAACTAACTTTTACCCCTTCCGAGCAATGAGAGATCCTATTATTTCGTAATAGTTGACGCAATGGTTCATGTATCTGCTCTATACGTTTAATCAATTCACGGAATGAAGTATCGGCATTTGATGATATTTCTCACAAAAAACTTTTTTCTATTGAATTTAAAATTTATATAATTAAATGAATTAATTAATCTTTTTGTGTTTTTAAAGTTTCACTAATTGGTATTATAGGAGATACAATTTTTCTGAGTCTAATTGCAGCAGATATCATTTAAACTGTTGTCGATTAAGGTTTTCTTTTCTTATTAAGTTCCGCTTAACTTTTTTCAATTTTATATGGTGTACCTTTCAAACGTAAGAATTTTAATTCTCGCGCTTGATAATTTCCATCTTTTGTATGTCGACTAGTTTGTTGATTATAACTACTCTATTAATTTTATTAGAGTGTATATTTTTATTTTTTCATTTCTGTTTAATTCTTAAGCGCATTCAAATGTTGCTTTGAAATTGTTTGTTATTCTGTGTATTAAGACGATTAACAATATAAGGCTTAACCAACATAAGTATGCTTAATCCATTTTTATTTTCTGTTCTAATTGGTTCTTAGTCGGTTGTATTTTCAGCTAACAATTTAGCTGCTGCCACAAAATCATTATCGCGTACTTCTGAAAGATGAATCGCATAAGTTCGGCCCAGCAATATAGCCTGCGGAGCATGTCGATAAATTCATACTTGTGATAGTTTATGCACACGTACGTCAAATTCAATCGGCATTAAATCGCCTAACACTCCGGGTTTATATCAATTTCCAGTTTCATCAATACTTCGGTTTGGAGTTTTTTACATAACCGATTAGAATTTTAGTAAATGAATTCTTCTCAAAATTGAGTTCATCCAACATGCAATGTACACGTCAGATTGTAGCCTGTAACACAGCTTCATCTTCAATTAACTAATTGACTCTGCAACGCGTCTACCTGGAACAGATACTTTGAATAAACCGTAGTTTAGATATGCGCAAATGACATTCGGAGTCTCCTACAATTCTGAATCGCTTAATGCTCGGAAGGAAATTCCGATGTTAAAATATCGTTTATTGTTCTCTATCATTTATAGTCACTAGCTCATTTGGTTTTGTGAAATTTTCTCTGGCAATACAAGTTAAAACAAAATTCTTTGCACCTTTCCCCAGTGCGATGATTCTTGTAACGTTTTTTTTCACATTATACGCCCATGTTATTGCATTTATATATGTGTATAGATATACATAAATTCATAAATATATATTTGTGTGTGATTATTTTTAATGTAAACTAAACAGTGTGTCAAGTATCAAAGAAAATTTCTTCAGTAGACTGGTTTCTGTCCCTATTGGAAACTCCCCAGGTTCCGTGCATATATTTTCAGTCAGGTTTCGAACCTAGGAATATTTTATTTTGAATCTGGGACCATACGCACTGCGCCATTCCTGCCGCACATTGCACGCAGTTTGATTTCATATATTAAAATATGTTTTGTAGATTGCCTTTACATCAAGTGAATCCTGATTGAAATCTCTTAAAACCTGAAGTCCTAACTAGCTACGCACAAGCAATCATTACACAGCAGAACAAATGGCATTCTAAATGCTACAAGGGATTTAAATTGAATGGCGGGATTTAGATTATATATTCGTAAACGATCGTTGGTTGCGCGGGCGAAGATAATAATTATTTTTAATAGAGTTTGCGTTCTTCATGTAAAAAATAATTCAAATATATATTACATATGTCAGCATAAGGTAACAAGTATTTAGAGCAGTAAAGTCAATTCATCTAGATGTCAGGTTTCGTCCTTTACAAGGAACTCTAACTACTGAACCGGTTGGCTTGAATATATATATCTTTATATATAAATTGGAAAGCAAAACAAGATTGAAATATGTGAACATAGAGAGAGTGTGAAAAAATAGAAACCAATCAAATTGCGTGCGTCACATCCAGTTCAAGCTCAATGCTTGTACGTGCTTCTTCTGCTTTCATAAATCCGGCTTCAATTTGTTTATCCATAAGGCTTCGTATGTGGCTAGCCGGATTTATGTAAGCAAGAAGAAGCACGCACAAGCATTGAGCTTGAACTTGGAATGTGACTGACACGCGATTATCACACTTCGTCTTCCTACTCTCCATATCACTCTCCTATATATATATATATTTAGCATATATATATATATATAGAGTATATATATATATATATATATATATATATAGATATACATATATACGTATATATGTATACATATATATTTAATTATATATTATATTTGTATATTCATAACGCCATATTTCATGTGTAAAATGAAAAAGAAATTTCATTAGATATCAACAGTATTGGTTCTTTCTCATATATATTTATTGAAAGGCCAAACAAAATAGAAAATTTAAAAGTAGAGAGTGTTACGTAAGGGAACATCTGATCAATTGTGGTCATCACCTTTTGTTCAAATTAGCCTTATTATGCACAAAGGCTGTACAATTTCGTTCTAACTGAAACATCCATAAACAGACTGATTTTGTGGCATTGCAGAGCGCACTATCTCCAGTTTTGTCTGAAAGTTTCCTAGACCATCATTAGAAAAAACATTAAATAGTGACATAAGTATTTGTGCTTAATACATACGGTAAGTTGATGGTATTTTCCCTGACATTAAAAGCTGGTCACAATTACAAACAGTGACTCAAATTTTCAAAAAAGCGCACGTGAATATCAGTTTCATGTCAGAGTAAGTATTTTAGATTTATTACTAAAGAAAGATACTGGTAGTAAACAAATATAATAATTAATCACAAACCAAACGGGTTTGCACAATATTTTTGTTACAACATTTTCGTGCCTTTTCAATAAAAATGATTAAATTGTCAACAATTCGCGGCTTTTGTCGATCAACTTACGTAGACCAATCGACCAGAAGCATAATAACTCGAATGAGAGGACATTGCAATTTAAACGCCTGTTTTAAACAAAATTGTGAATACAAGTCTACAATTATACCACATGTCGTTGATTTCTCGCACATATGCCCTCCAAACCTTGCATTAAATACAATTACTCAAAGATTTATGGATAAACAAACTGCAGCCGTATTTATCCAAGCATAAAATGGATGACGGGTATTGAGCTTGAACTGAAGTTAAAACACAAAATTGATTGGTTGTTTCCTTTATTCGCACTCTCTCCACGCTTAAATTGCCATTTCCTTTCTTTTCTTTAAATCAAGTTGTCGAGCTTGAAATTAACGAATCTTACTGTATTTAACTATTCGTCAAAGACATAGACAAAATACCGTCAATCACATGTGCTGACGCGTTCCGATCTCACATCATCATCGTCAGAGTAAGACAGTAAACTGACTAGCGAAAAGCAAACCGCAAAACATATATATGGAAAGCAAAATTAGATATACGGCTCTCACCTCTAGTAGTCTCGCATACATTGTACGTGACTGGAAATTTCAGCTGCACAAATTCTTTGCGCTCACAAACATTAATTTTATTTTATATATCTTGATAATAAAATTAAACAATCATTGGTTGCGCGGTAGTTATGCTGTTTTTGACGACTGAAAATAAAAAATATTTATATATATTTACAAATATATGTGTATATTATTGTAGTAAAAACAAACAGAATGACGCCGCTTATAAATTGTATGTCCAATCAGTTCGGGCTCAAGGCCAGGAGATTATATTTTTAGTTTCAAATAGGGCTAACAGGATAATTAACAAATGGACTAAAAATGAGTTTTCAATTTATGAAACGCTTTAGATAAATAATACTTTCTGATTTACGCAGTGAAGAAAATCGTTCGGAAATTGAATATAACGTGAGTGTGAAGTACAAACACGGTCGAAACTTCCACCATTTACATTCAGTGCATGTTTTTCTTCATGGTTCATTTTTCTTGTCAATATGTATATATGTATATATGCATATATGTATATATGTATATATGTATATATGTATATATGTATATATGTATATATGTATATATGTATATATGTATATATGTATATATGTATATATGTATATATGTATATATGTATATATGTATATATGTATATATGTATATATGTATATATGTATATATGTATATATGTATATATGTATATATGTATATATGTATATATGTATATATGTATATATGTATATATGTATATATGTATATATGTATATATGTATATATGTATATATGTATATATGTATATATGTATATATGTATATATGTATATATGTATATATGTATATATGTATATATGTATATATGTATATATGTATATATGTACATATGTATATATGTATATATGTATATATGTATATATGTATATATGTATATATGTATATATGTATATATGTATATATGTATATATGTATATATGTATATATGTATATATGTATATATGTATATATGTATATATGTATATATGTATATATGTATATATGTATATATGTATATATGTATATATGTATATATGTATATATGTACATATGTATATATGTATATATGTACATATGTATATATGTATATATGTACATATGTATATATGTATATATGTATATATGTATATACTGAAATTTAGTACATTTTAGTACACAAAAATGTATTATCAACACCATTGTCGACTTCCTAATAAATTTCATACTTCTTCAATACACATAGGTGTAAAAGATTGCACTGTCCAACAGTCCAAAACTTCTTGATGAAATATATTTTACCTATGGATTATATAGCCGACTCCTATTGATGATTTGCTAATAAACACGAAACGCAAGTGTACAAAAGATTACACCATTACACATGCTGAATTAAGCATATTCGACCAGTCTTTCTTGAATTAATTTATTACCATTTACGCAATACCTATGTTAAAATATAATAAAATTGTCCAAGAATTCTTAAATGTAATGTAACCACTACGCGTAGCCAATTTCTCTAATAAAACTGAGCAAACTTGCTAGCTTCTTCTCTTGATATAAAGTCATTTCCATGTGAGTCCACCTAAAGAAAAATGAAGATCACAATGTCACATATTGTCATAGGGTTTACATAATTTGGCATAGCCAAATGATGGAAGTTATTTTGCCTAGCAATGATAAATTGGAATACTACTCAAATGAGACAAACGAGGGCTAAACTTGTATAGTTTACGAAATAAGTTTTCTTTCTTACGCAATGCTTAGTTTATAACAATAACATAAATAATAAAATACTGCTATGATGCTCCTATATTTTAAACGAACATTGGTTGCGCGGGTGGTGATAATTACTTTTAAATCGAGGTTGCGAACTTGATATAAACACCTGACCCATTATGTACATATATATGAAAGTATAACCTAATTATTGTATAGTGTGAATAAGGCAATTCATCCAGTGGACCAGTTTCGTCCTTATTCGGAACTCATCATGCATTATCCAGAATTTGCCGCGAACAGGGCTCGAACCTGGGCACGTCTGCTTCGGAATTTGTTGTTCTAACCACTGAGCCATCCTGCTTCTATACTTTGTCATTTACCTTGGTGGCATAATATTTGATTTAATTTGAGAAACGAGACGGAAAAATGGGATCGCTAAGCCCGTGGATATATTTGAAATCATGAAATTGAACAAGCGTCTCTTGGGCTAATACGTGCAAGTGCATGCAATGCGCATTTCCATTGGCGAAGAAACACACCATTTCGCTTTGAACCAAATATGACGGTACGTTCTCACTTTTCCTACCAAAATATATAGTAGGTAAAGGGCGCAATAGCGGCTCCTACTGATGAGTCGCCAGTATGCACGACACGAATGTGTACAAGATTATACGTTCTGCTAATTCTGTCTTTAGTTTATTGTTCTGGTCATATTTATATGCCTAATACACCGTCGAAGGTATATTTGTTCTCCGCCACAAACAGTATATAACTGAAAATTTGAGTTTTTTAAAACTAGTTAATGTAGGAAGTGCTCTTTTCTAATGAAGTAAAAGATAAATTGTGTGACAGTGAACCAAACATCCGCGAGTTTGATTTCTGGCTACAACTATGCTTACTATAAATCAGGGATATTCAGTTTGATCAAAATTTATCTAGTAAACAATTATAATTTTTATATTTTTAAATTTAAAAGATACAACTATATATATATATATATATATATATGTATATATATATATACACGGATACATGTTTCGATTATACCATATTCTCGGACCATAAGGATTAAAGGACACATTTCGAATAAATTACCAATAACATTTTTATTGTTCAGCTTAAGAATAGGTATGTAAGCTTAATTACCAAAATTAAACAATTTTAAATTCAATTAACAAAATGTATATATATATATATATATATATATAATGTAGGTACCTGCAATAAAATAATGAAGTCGTTAATTGTGATTGGTAGTTAAGACAGGTATAATGTGATACCGAGGGTCCTTAACATAAATGCTAATGAACTTTTATAATAAAATTCATTAAAGAAGAATGGAATACTACCAGGTACAGTTTCAATTATTTACATTTAATTTCATATTTATCAAACGTCAGGATTTTTTCACACATAAGATACATTGTCGATATTGTCAGGGAAATTAGGTTAATTGTGCCTCTATAATCCGGAATATACGGTACTATAGTTTAATATAATTTATCCAGATGAGGTGATGGTTGTCTGATTTGACAGATCATACTGTATATTTTTGAACTTTATGTTTAAGGCAGTTTCTACGAGGGTCCAGCTAATGACAACGATCATGCCAAAGCTATAAATGTGAAAAAAATTGGACAGCTGAATAATAAGTGCATCTTCTGTTTCGTAGGTCATGTTTTATATAATCCTGAGCTAAATTGTAAGGTGATCAATTCGTCTCAGTAGCCATTCTGCTAAGATTGAGAGAGTAACGGGTTGGGTTTTATTATTTTGTAAAACAGGTAAGCGCTTCACATTTGAGTTCAACTAATGCGAATCGCCGACCTCAATTTAATATTGCATAAGGCATGCAACTGCGTGTAAGATGTGACGTCAGTTGCATAAGAACTAAGTTAAATAAATCTAAACAACATTCACGGAAGTGCGATGCCTCGCCCTCAGCAGTTGATTCTAATAACTATGAGTGCCTAATATAGACGAAGAAACTAAACAGAGGAAATTTCATGCCTTAAGACAAAGAAATATAAATAGAAAAACAACTAATTCCATAAGACCAGTCTGGCACACGAATTATATTTTGTTTCTTACGAAATGTTTAACTTATGACCATATAAATTCCCATATGGAATGAAATTTTGCAGTAATAATTTTAGTTGTTATTACTCCTCCAGATTGCATGGTGTACTCCTTTCAATGACGCACCGGGGCAAGGTAAAGGAGATTCACACGTGGCTCCGGCTAAAGTAAAGAAAGACCAAAAACAGGTCAGTATAAAATTCAAAATAGCAATAAATGTGAGTTATTGTTGCGTACGGAATGGGTTTGTGTCTCAAAACCAAATTCTTTAGGGTTTTATATCTGACGGCATTAATTCGAGCTTTTTCTAAGGTGTTCCAAATAAGGAAAAATACGGACAAGTAGGTTAATAGGTCTTGGTATATAATGTTATGCTTTGTTAATAATATTTTCTAATTGGCCATCTGAACGAAAATTAGCAATATATATATATATATATATATATATATTTCTAATTAGTTAGAAGAAAAACACCAATTCTTCTAATTAGAAATATACTGTGTAATATTAAAAGGTATGGACATTATAAATGTATATATATATATATATATATATATATATATATATATATATAATTAGAAGCATTAATATTTGTACTCAAATGAAAAGCTATGTAAAAAGAGTAAATATGATTATCTTATTATGCTTACTTAATTGCCTCATTAAAGCGTTAATTTGGTGTGGCTCTGCGAAGTCAAGATAAGCTTTACTAAGCTCTGATGACGAAATTCGCAGAGGTATAAAAACATTAAAAGAAGATACGTAAAATTTTAATGGGGATTGGTTTTCGATGCAATGGAGCTGAGGCGAAGAGAACTTTTAATGACAACGTCAATACCTCTCGATGTTTCAGCTCGGCTACTTCATTTCGTTTAGTTGCTTCAACAATAGCGTCGATTGATTCCGCAACTTGGATTACTTTTTCTCGAAATTCTTTGTGCTAAATAAGAGTAATTGAAAAAATATTAATGTAAAGACTCAAGTTATAGAGATAAATTTACAATTTTGCAATTCAAATATAATCTCTCCGAATTTAAGTGGTGTATTAGTAACCATGAAAAATGTAGTACTTCATTTCTATATTCCTGAATAGCTTCCGATTCAAGAGAAAATGATTTGACATGTATTAACTGTTAATTGAAATTACAAAACATTAATATCCATAAAAGTAAAAACATAAAAGCTAGAATTTTTCTTGTTTTGGCTAGAATGCCTTCCGTAATCAGGTAAGTTGTTGGCTGGCTTGAACGCGCCCTGGATATATGTAATGACATTGGTGTTTACATCAAGTTTGAAATCCAGATTTAAACAAACGGAAAGGTATTGCAGTAAATTTGTTTCGACTTTCCGTGAACATAATCAGAGCAAGGCAGCAAATTAACTAGCGAGGATCAAACTGCAATGCGCATATAAGGAAAGCAAAATTAGATAAGTGGCACACAAAGATAACTGACTCGCAAAAAATGTACTTAACGGGAAATATCGATCGCAGAATTTCTATACAGTCGCTACCATCCGGGGTAATTAATGATTAATTGTGGAAGTTAAATACATGTAGCATTAGCTGAAAATGTTAATGGTCATGGCTGCATAAGAATTGTGCGGTCGACCTTTCCATTCAGGCCCAATGTTTGCGAGACTACTAGAGGTGGGTGCCGCGTATCTTACCCATATATACGATACGAGTAGATTCTCATTTACTTTTTAATCAAGGTTACGATTTTGATATAAACACCTGACCCATTATGTACATAAATTTGTCAGTATAAACTAAGTATTGTTTAGTGTAGAAAAAGCAATTCATCCAGTAGACTGGTTTCGATCCTATTGGAAACTCATCACGAACTGTCAAGAATTTGCCGTGGACAGGATTCGAATCTGGGCAAGTATGCTTCGGAATCCGATACTCTAACCACTGAGCCACCCTGCCGTCTAATAGTAATTTTGTGAGGACAGGGTTCAAACCTGGGAAAGTCTACTTCGGAAACTGGGGTAGACGTGTCCAGTTTCGAACCCTGCCGCGGCAAATTCGGGCCAGTACTTGATGAGTTCCAAATAAGGACGATACCGGTCTACTGGATGAATTGCCTTTTCCACACTATACAATATTTAGTTTATACTGACAAATTTATGTACATAATGAGTCAGATTTTTATATCAAGATCGCAACCTTGATTAAAAAGTAATTGTTATCACCGCCCGCGCAACCAATGTTCGTTTAATTGATTCTTACTTGTCACATATCTGTTGTGCTACGTTGATGATTATCGAAAGATGAAACGCGCGAGTACTTTTGACTGACGGTAATTTTTCCGTTTTGTCTGGGTAAATGCAACAGGATCAGTGTTTATGTCAAATCCAGAGACGTTATCTAAAGAACTTTTATCACCACCCGTGCAATCAAGTTTTTTTATTTGCTTTACCTATATACATTACCTGATATTTGATAAATCTCTGCAAGAAAGAGTATACGCTGCACTAATAGTTTTATTTTCTCATGCGTATGCCGGGAAGGCTAATTTTCTTTTGTTCTAGATTTCTGTATTTCTAGGCTGCACACAACACTCACTTTTTGTCTTAATCAATAAGCAGAAATAAATGGAGCATACAAATGTACGAATTAATTGCCACAACAGGAATGAATGATAAGGGTTAAATTTATCGACATAACGCAATGAGAAATGGATGTCTGAAAACTGTATTAACTTACACAAGAATTGAATGCAAATTTTGCAAATCAATCTCGATGTGCGTTGCGTTTTGTCTGCTTTTATACATTTTAAAGTGATTAATGAGAACAGAGAATGGCTGCCATATTTTATGCGTACAAATGTCTCCCTCTCTCTCTATCTGTCTATCTATTTGCGTTCGATTATCTTTGATCGACATTCCAGAATTTTTTAATGTCATTATTTAATAATTGGTCAAGTATCTAATTAATCAATTTTCGAACTATAAAAAAATATATTGATAAATATCTTTAGTTTACATTTCTGGTTTTGAGGATTCATGCAAGCAAAAATTTGGCCAGCAACTTGCACTTGTGTATTTAGATAACACTTGCGGACCTAAAATAAATAAGCAATAGAACAATGTAGCAAATGGTTCACCAGCCACATGTACTGACACAATTAAACTTTTCGCAGCCATCATGGATGCACGACAGCATACTTACTAGCGAAGATCGTTCTGCTATATATTTGTGCGGCAGTCTGGCTGAGTGGTTAGAGCAACAGATTCTGAATTGGACATGCTCAGGTTCGAGCTCCGTTCACAGCAAATCCTGGACAGTACGGTAAGAATTCCTAAGTACGAAACCGGTCTACTGGATGAATTACCTTTTTTACAATATCCAATGCGTAATTTTTGACTGGCAGATGTCTGTACATAATCGTAAAAAATAGCAACAAACAAGCTTTATGTGGCTGGAAAGCCGGCAGCACAAATTCTAGACACTTGTCTTCGTAAACTTTATACGAGTTTCCGCCACATTAATTTAGGCTGTGTGATTTAACGACTTTCAGCTTCACATTCAGACAAGTTACGTGCATGGAAGTCTCCTAGGATAACAAACGGATTTCAGTATTTTAATAGTCTATTATCATTTTCTCTGGCTAGGTACTGTGGTGCTCTGATAATGGCAAAGTACGCGTGATTAACAAACTTTTTGCAATGATATGCAACAGATTGGCTAAATGACATTTACCTACAAGGACGCAATCAGTGAATGCAAAATACAATTATTTGTCAAGCAGATGATGAATCGATATAAAATATGTAAATAATAATTTCTATCGTCTTAAAACATTTAATACATAAAATTTACTAGAATCCAGCATTCTTTTAGCT
This sequence comes from Eudiplozoon nipponicum, assembly GCA_029291075.1. Lineage (NCBI taxonomy): Eukaryota > Metazoa > Platyhelminthes > Monogenea > Mazocraeidea > Diplozoidae > Eudiplozoon > Eudiplozoon nipponicum. Next base: position 3,009 of record JAQBSW010013227.1, on the reverse strand, counting down.
AAATAAAGGTTACCGACTTAAAAAATCAACAATCCTATTTAGGCGTTTAGCTAAACTACCAAAATTTGCCAATACTGCCACATTTCAACTCCCTTTGGTAATTATTGGACATTACGAAAACTTCGCTAACATTTAACAGACCGCAATTAAAAGATTGCATAGAATATCTGAAAAGCGGCTAGCACCAATGATAACTTTTCTGTTTTACAACTGGTTAAAACTGTTAATGGTGTTCGTTTCATATCAGATGATTTGACAATTAATACATTTTATAAAAGCCCACGCAATCCTAGATCATTTGATTCTAAATTTAGATTGCTGCTTGCAGTTTTGTTTTCATTAAACCTATTAAAGTCGATGGCATTTTCACGTCGTAAACCGTGTAATTAACTGGTCAAGCCAAAAGAATAAGCCATACAGATTTTCAAAGGACCCATTCTTCTAAGATTTATCTTTGGGATCTATGTCTTTTAATCAATTTTTTAGTGTTATTGATTTAATCAACTAATCATAAATTAAATGTCGAAGTGCCTTGAATACATAAAATAATGGAAAATGCCATTCCTACAAAGGATATATTCTAGAAAGCGTATTCTACAAGCGTATCTTCTACAATTGATATCACTGGTAGGTCAGAAAAATCTTGAATATTGTACATTTTCAGGTTCTCCGATTATTAACCTTGATTGATGGGTTATCATTCATCCCTTCTTTTTTAAGCCTTCCATCAGCTACTTGTCTGAAAATGACGTTGGATAAAGATTTTCCAGAAGCAAAAATGCGGTCAAATCCACAACAAGAAGAACAGCACTGAGCAAAAATATCCAACATTTAAGTAATCTTCTACAAGTTTGTCGTCAATAAATGTTCTCACGCATAAAAATGTGAATAATGTGAAATTGGCTACATTGGAATCAGGATAATTTCAGTTATTTACAATACATGTACGTAGATGAAATTTATTGATGTAATAATGTCAAAGATGTCGAAACTTTTGCTTTATCAAGAGAAGATGGATTCATAATACAGTTTTATGAAAACGTTTAAGGTTAAAATAGACGTCATCGAAAGGTAATAGTGATTAATGAATAATTTTATTTTGATAAAATATTTGGTTAGAGAAAATGAAAAAATTAAAAGACTAAAAATATCATAATTTAAACCCCATAACCTGATTGCCATACGTTTATTTCTGCAGGTTTATATATTGCGAAATTAAATTTAAATGTCGGTAGTTTCCATTTAAATCATTGTTATCAACTTCTGCGCAATCAATTATTGTTTAATTGAATAAATACTTTGTTGTTTAAACTGTTTTTACGAAAAAATATGATTTAATTTGTTTAATTTATGGAATTTAATACAAATCTATGGATATCTAATCAAAAAATTCTATATTATGCTGATGAAAGCTGCGATGTTCGTCAACTAAAATCTATCTTACACTTGAAATCTCTTATTTAAATCAAGCTCGCGATTGTAATATAAAGACCAATCCCATTATATAAAAACATTTGTCAGTATAAAATAAGAATTGTATATTGTAGAAAAGAAAATTCATCCAGTAGGCCGGTTTCGTCTTTATTGGAAACTCTTTAAGTATTGTCCAGAATTTTGCCACAGACAGGGCTCGAACGGTATCACAACTGCTTCAGGGTCTGACAGTGACCACTGAGCCGCACTGTCATCCCTGCTGTGCACTGCAAATTTGTGACTGATTGAAGAGTATCATAAGCTAATTCGTGGGAGACTGCTATGTTATATTTTAAATGGTTGCGAAGTGCGAGCTTCATCTGTTGAATCTTCGAGATTTGCGTTCGCGGGTTGTCACTTTCCACTATCAGTTTCGCTAAGATCCGATTGATCCTCATTTCAAATTACGTATTGCTTTTGTCTTGGTGCGGATTCGTCTCTTTCTTCCGAAGATTAGATCGTAACTCATTTCCGGTTGTTTGCGTGATCGATGTTGAAGCCTACGGGAAAAAGAGACGAATTCGCACCCCGCCAAAACGATGACAAAATCGATGCCTACATGAAAATGGGGATCAGTCGGAACTTTGCCGGACTACTATGATTAATATAATCAAATTTGCTATCTTAATATAAGCCCCTGATCCATTAGTTTCTTATATATGTCAGTGTAAACTAAGAATCCCATTGTGTAAATATGCAAATCATTCAGTAGACCAGTTTCGTCATTATTGGGAACTCATCACATACTGGCCAGAATTTGCCGCGGACAGGGCTAGAACCTGGGCAAGTCTGCTTCAGAATCTGGTGCTCTAACCACTGAGCCACTCTGTGACCTAATAGTAAGTTTGTGAGGACAGGGCTCGAACCTGGGTACAATTACTTCGGAATCTGGTGCTCGAACCAAACTCGGGCCAGTACGTGATGAGTTTCCAATTAGAACGAAACCGGTCTATCGATTAATCCCTATTTCCAAGTGGGCATCGATTTTGTCTTCTTTTTGGCTGAGTGCGGATTCGTCCATTTTTCCGAAGGCTTCAACACCGTTCATACTAACCACTGGAAATAAGGTATGATCTAATCTTCGAAAGAAAGAGGCGAATCCGCACCCAGCCAAAAAGAAGACCAAATCAATGCGCACTTGAAAATGGAAATCAATAGGAAATTTGTTAAACTGATAGTGCAAAGCGCCAACCCGCGAACGCAAATCTCGGAGATTCAACATATGAAACTCACATTTCGCAGCCATCCGAAAGATAACGGTATTCTCAAATTTTGATTACAGCAAATATTATCAGCGCCCGCGCAACCAATGTTCGTTTAATTTGATTATTATGTTGTTATTGATTGTGCCTCTGCAAGACATATTTTAAATAAAATAAGTTAGGCACATTTGTTCGGTTCATATTTTTGTAAGTGACTGAAATGCTGCTTGTGAGAAATTCCATTTAAATTTACCATAGAAGATGAAATAATTAAAGAACGTTTTTAACAATAATTGATTGCGCGGGTGCTGGTAACAATTCTTTAAATCAAGTT
>JAQBSW010013226.1:0-14581 GCA_029291075.1 Eudiplozoon nipponicum | reverse complement strand
TTTGTGTAAATGCACGCAGTAAATGCCATAGAAAAGAAATCAAGTAACAATTTTAGTAGGATTTTGAGGCGGAATTGCCTGATCCTTTATGGCTTGTGCGAAATTGCAGTTATTGAGCAGACTATTTTGTGTAAATGCACGCAGTAAATGCCATAGAAAAGAAATCGAGTAACAATTATACTAGGATTTTGAGGCGGAATTGCCTGATCCTTTATGGCTTGTGCGAAATTGCAGTTATTGATCAGACTATTTTGTGTAAATGCACGCAGTAAATGCCATAGAAAAGAAATCGAGTAACAATTATAATAGGATTTTGAGGCGGAATTGCCTGATCCTTTATGGCTTGTGCGAAATTGCAGTTATTGAGCAGACTATTTTGTGTAAATGCACGCAGTAAATGCCATAGATAAGAAATCGAGTAACAATTATAATATGATTTAGAGGCGGAATTGCCTGATCCTTTATGGCTTGTGCGAAATTGCAGTTATTGATCAGACTATTTTGTGTAATTGCACGCAGTAAATGCCATAGAAAAGAAATCGAGTGACAATTATAATAGGATTTTGAGGCGGAATTGCCTGATCCTTTATGGCTTGTGCGAAATTGCAGTTATTGAGCAGACTATTTTGTGTAAATGCACGCAGTAAATGCCATAGAAAAGAAATCAATTAACAATTTTAGTAGGATTTTGAGGCGGCATTGCCTGATCCTTTATGGCTTGTGCGAAATTGCAGTTATTGAGCAGACTATTTTGTGTAAATGCACGCAGTAAATGCCATAGAAAAGAAATCGAGTAACAATTTTAGTATGCTTTTGAGGCGGAATTGCCTGATCCTTTATGGCTTGTGCGAAATTGCAGTTATTGATCAGACTATTTTATGTAAATGCACGCAGTAAATGCCATAGAAAAGAAATCGATTAACAATTATAATAGGATTTTGAGGCGGAATTGCCTGATCCTTTATGGCTTGTGCGAAATTGCAGTTATTGAGCAGACTATTTTGTGTAAATGCACGCAGTAAATGCCATAGAAAAGAAATCGAGTAACAATTTTAGTAGGATTTTGAGGCGGAATTGCCTGATCCTTTATGGCTTGTGCGAAATTGCAGTTATTGAGCAGACTATTTTGTGTAAATGCACGCAGTAAATGCCATAGAAAAGAAATCAAGTAACAATTTTAGTAGGATTTTGAGGCGGAATTGCCTGATCCTTTATGGCTTCTGCGAAATTGCAGTTTTTGATCAGACTATTTTGTGTAAAGGCATGCAGTTAAAGCCATAGAAAAGAAATCGAGTAACAATTATAATAGGATTTTGAGGCGGAATTGCCTGATCCTTTATGGCTTGTGCGAAATTGCAGTTATTGAGCAGACTATTTTGTGTAAATGCACGCAGTAAATGCCATAGAAAAGAAATCGAGTAACAATTATAATAGGATTTTGAGGCGGAATTGCCTGATCCTTTATGGCTTGTGCGAAATTGCAGTTATTGAGCAGACTATTTTGTGTAAATGCACGCAGTAAATGCCATAGAAAAGAAATCAAGTAACAATTTTAGTAGGATTTTGAGGCGGAATTGCCTGATCCTTTATGGCTTGTGCGAAATTGCAGTTATTGAGCAGACTATTTTGTGTAAATGCACGCAGTAAATGCCATAGAAAAGAAATCGAGTAACAATTTTAGTATGATTTTGAGGCGGAATTGCCTGATCCTTTATGGCTTGTGCGAAATTGCAGTTATTGAGCAGACTATTTTGTGTAAATGCACGCAGTAAATGCCATAGAAAGAAATCGAGTAACAATTATAGTAGGATTTTGAGGCGGAATTGCCTGATCCTTTATGGCTTGTGCGAAATTGCAGTTATTGAGCAGACTATTTTGTGTAAATGCACGCAGTAAATGCCATAGAAAAGAAATCAAGTAACAATTTTAGTAGGATTTTGAGGAGGAATTGCCTGATCCTTTATGGCTTGTGCGAAATTGCGGTTATTGAGCAGATTATTTTGTGTAAATGCACGCAGTAAATGCCATAGAAAAGAAATCGAATAACAATTTTGGTAGGATTTTGAGGCGGAATTGCCTGATCCTTTATGGCTTGTGCGAAATTGCAGTTATTGAGCAGACTATTTTGTGTAAATGCACGCAGTAAATGCCATAGAAAAGAAATCGAGTAACAATTATAATAGGATTTTGAGGCGGAATTGCCTGATCCTTTATGGCTTGTGCGAAATTGCAGTTATTGAGCAGACTATTTTGTGTAAATGCACGCAGTAAATGCCATAGAAAAGAAATCAAGTAACAATTTTAGTAGGATTTTGAGGCGGAATTGCCTGATCCTTTATGGCTTTTGCGAAATTGCAGTTATTGAGCAGACTATTTTGTGTAAATGCACGCAGTAAATGCCATAGAAAAGAAATCGAGTAACAATTATAATAGGATTTTGAGGCGGAATTGCCTGATCCTTTATGGCTTGTGCGAAATTGCAGTTATTGAGCAGACTATTTTGTGTAAATGCACGCAGTAAATGCCATAGAAAAGAAATCGAGTAACAATTTTAGTAGGATTTTGAGGCGGAATTGCCTGATCCTTTATGGCTTGTGCGAAATTGCAGTTATTGATCAGACTATTTTGTGTAAATGCACGCAGTAAATGCCATAGAAAAGAAATCGATTAACAATTATAATAGATTTTTGTGGCGGAACTGTTCGATCCTTTATGGCTTCAGTGAAATTGCAGCTATTGAGCAGACTATTTTGTGTAAAATGCACGGTAAATGCCATAGAAAAGAAATCGAGTAACAATTATAATAGATTTTGAGGCGACCGTTGCGATCCCTTTATGGCTTCAGCGAAATTGAGTTATTGAGCAGACTATTTTGTGTAAATGCACGCAGTAAATGCCATAGAAAAAGAAATCAAGTAACAATTTTAGTAGGATTTTGAGGCGGAATTGCCTGATCCTTTATGGCTTGTGCGAAATTGCAGTTATTGAGCAGACTATTTTGTGTAAATGCACGCAGTAAATGCCATAGAAAAGAAATCGAGTAACAATTTTAGTATGCTTTTGAGGCGGAATTGCCTGAACCTTTATGGCTTGTGCGAAATTGCAGTTATTGATCAGACTATTTTGTGTAAATGCACGCAGTAAATGCCATAGAAAAGAAATCGATTAACAATTATAATAGGATTTTGTGGCGGAATTGCCTGATCCTTTATGGCTTGTGCGAAATTGCAGTTATTGAGCAGACTATTTTGTGTAAATGCACGCAGTAAATGCCATAGAAAAGAAATCGAGTAACAATTATATTTGGATTTTGAGGCGGAATTGCCTGATCCTTTATGGCTTGTGCGAAATTGCAGTTATTGAGCAGACTATTTTGTGTAAATGCACGCAGTAAATGCCATAGAAAAGAAAACCAAGTAACAATTTTATTAGGATTTTGAGGCGGAATTGCCTGATCCTTTATGGCTTCTGCGAAATTGCAGTTATTGATCAGACTATTTTGTGTAAAGGCATGCAGTAAATGCCATAGTAAAGAAATCGAGTAACAGTTATAATAGGATTTTGAGGCGGAATTGCCTGATCCTTTATGGCTTGTGCGAAATTGCAGTTATTGAGCAGACTATTTTGTGTAAATGCACGGAGTAAATGCCATAGAAAAGAAATCGAGTAACAATTATAATAGGATTTTGAGGCGGAATTGCCTGATCCTTTATGGCTTGTGCGGAATTGCAGTTATTGAGCAGACTATTTTGTGTAAATGCACGCAGTAAATGCCATAGAATAGAAATCAATTAACAATTTTAGTAGGATTTTGAGGCGGAATTGCCTGATCCTTTATGGCTTGTGCGAAATTGCAGCTTTTGAGCAGACTATTTTGTGTAAATGCACGCAGTAAATGCCACAGACAAGAAATCAAGTAACAATTATAATAGGATATTGAGGCGGAATTGCCTGATCCTTTATGGCTTGTGCGAAATTGCAGTTATTGAGGAGACTATTTTGTGTAAATGCACGCAGTAAATGCCATAGAGAAGAAATCAAGTAACAATTTTAGTAGGATTTTGAGGCGGAATTGCCTGATCCTTTATGGCTTGTGCGAAATTGCAGTTATTGAGCAGACTATTTTGTGTAAATGCACGCAGTAAATGCCATAGAAAAGAAATCAAGTAACAATTTTAGTAGGATTTTGAGGAGGAATTGCCTGATCCTTTATGGCTTGTGCGAAATTGCGGTTATTGAGCAGATTATTTTGTGTAAATGCACGCAGTAAATGCCATAGAAAAGAAATCGAATAACAATTATAATAGGATTTAGAGGCGGAATTGCCTGATACTTTATGGCTTGTGCGAAATTGCAGTTATTGATCAGACTATTTTGTGTAAATGCACGCAGTAAATGCCATAGAAAAGAAATCGTGTAACAATTATAATAGGATTTTGTGGCGGAATTGCCTGATCCTTTATGGCTTGTGCGAAATTGCAGTTATTGAGCAGACTATTTTGTGTAAATGCACGCAGTAAACGCCATAGGCAAGAAATCAAGTAACAATTTTAGTAGGATTTTGAGGCGGAATTGCCTGATCCTTTATGGCTTTTGCGAAATTGCAGTTATTGAGCAGATTATTTTGTGTAAATACACGCAGTAAATGCCATAGACAAGAAATCAAGTAACAATTATAATAGGATTTTGAGGCGGAATTGCCTGATCCTTTATGGCTTGTGCGAAATTGCAGTTATTGAGCAGACTATTTTGTGTAAATGCACTCAGTAAATGCCATAGACAAGAAATCAAGTAACAATTATAATAGGATTTTGAGGCGGAATTGCCTGATCCTTTATGGCTTGTGCGAAATTGCAGTTATTGAGCAGATAATTTTGTGTAAATGCACGCAGTAAATGCCATAGAAAAGAAATCGAGTAACAATTATAATAGGATTTTGCGGCGGAATTGCCTGATCCTTTATGGCTTGTGCGAAATTGCAGTTATTGAGCAGACTATTTTGTGTAAATGCACGCAGTAAATGCCATAGAAAAGAAATCAAGTAACAATTTTAGTAGGATTTTGAGGCGGAATTGCCTGATCCTTTATGGCGTCTGCGAAATTGCAGTTTTTGATCAGACTATTTTGTGTAAAGGCATGCAGTTAAAGCCATAGAAAAGAAATCGAGTAACAATTATAATAGGATTTTGAGGCGGAATTGCCTGGTCCTTTATGGCTTGTGCGAAATTGCAGTTATTGATCAGACTATTTTGTGTAAATGCACGCCGTAAATGCCATAGAAAAGAAATCGAGTAACAATTATAATAGGATTTTGAGGCGGAATTGCCTGATCCTTTATGGCTTGTGCGAAATTGCAGTTATTGATCAGACTATTTTGTGTAAATGCACGCAGTAAATGCCATAGAAAAGAAATCATTTAACCATTTTGAGTAGGATTTTGAGGCGGAATTGCCTGATCCTTTATGGCTTGTGCGAAATTGCAGTTATTGATCAGACTAATTTGTGTAAATGCACGCGGTAAATGCCATAGAAAAGAAATCATTTAACCATTTTGAGTAGGATTTTGAGGCGGAATTGCCTGATCCTTTATGGCTTGTGCGAAATTGCAGTTATTGAGCAGGCTATTTGGTGTAAATGCACGCAGTAAATGCCATAGAAAAGAAATCGAGTAACAATTATAATAGGATTTTGAGGCGGAATTGCCTGATCCTTTATGGCTTGTGCGAAATTGCAGTTATTGAGCAGACTATTTTGTGTAAATGCACGCAGTAAATGCCATAGAAAAGAAATGAAGTAACAATTTTAGTAGGATTTTGAGGCGGAATTGCCTGATCCTTTATGGCCTGTGCGAAATTGCAGTTATTGAGCAGACTATTTTGTGTAAATGCACGCAGTAAATGCCATAGAAAAGAAATCGAGCAACAATTATAATAGGATTTTGAGGCGGAATTGCCTGATCCTTTATGGCTTGTGCGAAATTGCAGTTATTGAGCAGACTATTTTGTGTAAATACACGCAGTAAATGCCATAGAAAAGAAATCAAGTAACAATTTTAGTAGGATTTTGAGGCGGAATTGCCTGATCCTTTATGGCTTGTGCGAAATTGCAGTTATTGAGCAGACTTTTTTGTGTAAATGCGAGCAGTAAATGCCATAGAAAAGAAATCAGGTAACAATTTTAGTAGGATTTTGAGGCGGAATAGCCTGATCCATTATGGCTTGTGCGAAATTGCAGTTATTGAGCAGACTATTTTGTGTAAATGCACGCAGTAAATGCCATAGAAAAGAAATCGAGTAACAATTATAATAGGATTTTGAGGCGGAATTGCCTAATCCTTCATGGACTGTGCGAAATTGCAGTTATTGAGCAGGCTATTTTGTGTAAATGCACGCAGTAAATGCCATAGAAAAGAAATCAAGTAACAATTTTAGTAGGATTTTGAGGCGGAATTGCCTGATCCTTTATGGCTTCTGCGAAATTGCAGTTTTTGATCAGACTATTTTGTGCAAAGGCATGCAGTTAAAGCCATAGAAAAGAAATCGAGTAACAATTATAATAGGATTTTGAGGCGGAATTCCCTGATCCTTTATGGCTTGTGCGAAATTGCAGTTATTGAGCAGACTATTTTGTGTAAATGCACGCAGTAAATGCCATAGAAAAGAAATCGTGTAACAATTATAATAGGATTTTGAGGCGGAATTGCCTGATCCTTTATGGCTTGTGCGAAATTGCAGTTATTGAGCAGACTATTTTGTGTAAATGCACGCTGTAAATGCCATAGACAAGAAATCAAGTAACAATTTTAGTAGGATTTGGAGGCGGAATTGCCTGATCCTTTATGGCTTGTGCGAAATTGCAGTTATTGAGCAGACTATTTTGTGTAAATGCACGCAGTAAATGCCATAGAAAAGAAATCGAGTAACAATTATAATAGGAATTTGAGGCGGAATTGCCTGATCCTTTATGGCTTGTGCGAAATTGCAGTTATTGAGCAGACTATTTTGTGTAAATGCACGCAGTAAAATGCCATAGACAAGAAATCAAGTAACAATTTTGTAGGATTTGAGGCGGAATTGCCTCGATCCTTTATGGCTTGTGCGAAATTGCAGTCATGATCAGACTATTTTGTGTAAATGCACGCAGTAAATGCCATAGAAAGAAATCGAGTAACAATTTTAGTATGATTTTGAGGCGGAATTGCCTGATCCTTTATGGCTTGTGCGAAATTGCAGTTATTGAGCGGACTATTTTGTGTAAATGCACGCAGTAAATGCCATAGAAAAGAAATCGAGTAACAATTATAATAGGATTTTGAGGCGGAATTGCCTGATCCTTTATGGCTTGTGCGAAATTGCAGTTATTGAGCAGACTATTTTGTGTAAATGCACGCAGTAAATGCCATAGAAAGGAAATCGAGTAACAATTATAATAGGATTTAGGGGCGGAATTGCCTGATCCTTTATGGCTTGTGCGAAATTGCAGTTATTGATCAGACTATTTTGTGTAAATGCACGCAGTAAATGCCATAGAAAAGAAATCGAGTAACAATTATAATATGATTTAGAGGCGGAATTGCCTGATCCTTTATGGCTTGTGCGAAATTGCAGTTATTGATCAGACTATTTTGTGTAAATGCACGCAGTAAATGCCATAGAAAAGAAATCGAGTGACAATTATAATAGGATTTTGAGGCGGAATTGCCTGATCCTTTATGGCTTGTGCGAAATTGCAGTTATTGAGCGGACTATTTTGTGTAAATGCACGCAGTAAATGCCATAGAAAAGAAATCAATTAACAATTTTAGTAGGATTTTGAGGCGGCATTGCCTGATCCTTTATGGCTTGTGCGAAATTGCAGTTATTGAGCAGACTATTTTGTGTAAATGCACGCAGTAAATGCCATAGAAAAGAAATCGAGTAACAATTTTAGTATGCCTTTGAGGCGGAATTGCCTGATCCTTTATGGCTTGTGCGAAATTGCAGTTATTGATCAGACTATTTTGTGTAAATGCACGCAGTGAATGCCATAGAAAAGAAATCGATTAACAATTATAATAGGATTTTGAGGCGGAATTGCCTGATCCTTTATGGCTTGTGCGAAATTGCAGTTATTGAGCAGACTATTTTGTGTAAATGCACGCGGTAAATGCCATAGAAAAGAAATCAAGTAACAATTTTAGTAGGATTTTGAGGCGGAATTGCCTGATCCTTTATGGCTTGTGCGAAATTGCAGTTATTGAGCAGACTATTTCGTGTAAATGCACGCAGTAAATGCCATAGAAAAGAAATCGAGTAACAATTATAATAGGATTTTGAGGCGGAATTGCCTGATCCTTTGTGGCTTGTGCGAAATTGCAGTTATTGAGCAGACTATTTTGTGTAAATGCACGCAGTAAATGCCATAGACAAGAAATCAAGTAACAATTTTAGTAGGATTTTGAGGCGGAATTGCCTGATCCTTTATGGCTTGTGCGAAATTGCAGTTATTGAGCAGACTATTTTTGTAAATGCACGCAGTAAATGCCATAGAAAAGAAATCGAGTAACAATTTTAGTATGATTTTGAGGCGGAATTGCCTGATGCTTTATGGCTTGTGCGAAATTGCAGTTATTGATCAGACTATTTTGTGTAAATGCACGCAGTAAATGCCATAGAAAAGAAATCGAGTAACAATTATAATAGGATTTTGAGGCGGAATTGCCTGATCCTTTATGGCTTGTGCGAAATTGCAGTTATTGAGCAGACTATTTTGTGTAAATGCACGCAGTAAATGCCATAGGCAAGAAATCAAGTAAAAATTTTAGTAGGATTTTGAGGCGGAATTGCCTGATCCTTTATGGCTTGTGCGAAATTGCAGTTATTGATCAGACTATTTTGTGTAAATGCGCGCAGTAAATGCCATAGAAAAGAAATCGAGTAACAATTATAATAGGATTTTGAGGCGGAATTGCCTGATCCTTTATGGCTTGTGCGAAATTGCAGTTATTCAGCAGACTATTTTGTGTAAATGCACGCAGTAAATGCCATAGAAAAGAAATCAAGTAACAATTTTAGTAGGATTTTGAGGCCGAATTGCCTGATCCTTTATGGCTTCTGCGAAATTGCAGTTATTGATCAGACTATTTTGTGTAAATGCACGCAGTAAATGCCATAGAAAAGAAATCGAGTAACAATTATAATAGGATTTTGAGGCGGAATTGCCTGATCCTTTGCGGCTTGAGCGAAATTGCAGTTATTGAGCAGACTATTTTGTGTAAATGCACGCAGTAAATGCCATAGAAAAGAAATCGAGTAACAATTATAATGGGATTTAGAGGCGGAATTGCCTGATCCTTTATGGCTTGTGCGAAATTGCAGTTATTGATCAGACTATTTTGTGTAAATGCACGCAGTAAATGCCATAGAAAAGAAATCGAGTAACAATTATAATAGGGTTTTGAGGCGGAATTGCCTGATCCTTTATGGCTTGTGCGAAATTGCAGTTATTGAGCAGACTATTTTGTGTAAATGCACGCAGTAAATGCCATAGAAAAGAAATCAATTAACAATTTTAGTAGGATTTTGAGGCGGCATTGCCTGATCCTTTATGGCTTGTGCGAAATTGCAGTTATTGAGCAGAATATTTTGTGTAAATGCACGCAGTAAATGCCATAGAAAAGAAATCGAGTAACAATTTTAGTATGATTTTGAGGCGGAATTGCCTGATCCTTTATGGCTTGTGCGAAATTGCAGTTATTGATCAGACTATTTTGTGTAAATGCACGCAGTAAATGCCATAGAAAAGAAATCGAGTAACAATTTTAGTGGGATTTTGAGGCGGAATTGCCTGATCCTTTATGGCTTGTGCGAAATTGCAGTTATTGATCAGACTATTTTGTGTAAATGCACGCAGTAAATGCCATAGAAAAGAAATCGAGTAACATTTATAATAGGATTTTGAGGCGGAATTGCCTGATCCTTTATGGCTTGTGCGAAATTGCAGTTATTGAGCAGACTATTTTGTGTAAATGCACGCAGTAAATGCCATAGAAAAGAAATCGAGTAACAATTTTAGTATGATTTTGAGGCGGAATTGCCTGATCCTTTATGGCTTGTGCGAAATTGCAGTTATTGATCAGACTATTTTGTGTAAATGCACGCAGTAAATGCCATAGAAAAGAAATCGAGTAACAATTATAATAGGATTTTGAGGCGGAATTGCCTGATCCTTTATGGCTTGTCCGAAATTGCAGTTATTGAGCAGACTATTTTGTGTAAATGCACGCAGTAAATGCCATAGAAAAGAAATCAAGTAACAATTTTAGTAGGATTTTGAGGCGGAATTGCCTGATCCTTTATGGCTTGTGCGAAATTGCAGTTATTGAGCAGACTATTTTGTGTAAATGCACGCAGTAAATGCCATAGAAAAGAAATCGAGTAACAATTGTAATAGGATTTTGAGGCGGAATTGCCTGATCCTTTATGGCTTGTGCGAAATTGCAGTTATTGAGCAGACTATTTTGTGTAAATGCACGCAGTAAATGCCATAGAAAAGAAATCAAGTAACAATTTTGGTAGGATTTTGAACCGGAATTGCCTGATCCTTTATGGCTTGTGCGAAATTGCAGTTATTGAGCAGACTATTTTGTGTAAATGCACGCAGTAAATGCCATAGAAAAGAAATCGAGTAACAATTTTAATATGATTTTGAGGCGGAATTGCCTGATGCTTTATGGCTTGTGCGAAATTGCAGTTATTGATCAGACTATTTTGTGTAAATGCACGCAGTAAATGCCATAGAAAAGAAATCGAGTAACAATTATACTAGGATTTTGAGGCGGAATTGCCTGATCCTTTATGGCTTGTGCGAAATTGCAGTTATTGAGCAGACTATTTTGTGTAAACGCACGCAGTAAATGCCATAGAAAAGAAATCAAGTAACAACTTTAGTAGGATTTTGAGGCGGAATTGCCTGATCCTTTATGGCTTGTGCGAAATTGCAGTTATTGAGCAGACTATTTTTTGTAAATGCACGCAGTAAATGCCATAGAAAGAAAATCAAGTAACAATTTAGTAGGATTTTGAGGCGGAATTGCCTGATCCTTTATGGCTTGTGCGAAATTGCAGTTATTGAGCAGACTATTTTGTGTAAATGCACGCAGTAAATGCCATAGACAAGAAATCAAGTAACAATTTTAATAGGATTTTGAGGCGGAATTGACTGATCCTTTATGGCTTGTGCGAAATTGCAGTTATTGAGCAGACTATTTTGTGTAAATGCACGCAGTAAAAGCCATAGAAAAGAAATCGAGTAAAGGATTTTGAGGCGGAATTGCCTGATCCTTTATGGCTTGTGCGAAATTGCAGTTATTGAGCAGACTATTTTGTGTAAATGCACGCAGTAAATGCCATAGAAAAGAAATCGAGTGACAATTATAATAGGATTTTGAGGCGGAATTGCCTGATCCTTTATGGCTTGTGTGAAATTGCAGTTATTGAGCAGACTATTTTGTGTAAATGCACGCAGTAAATGCCATAGAAAAGAAATCAAGTAACAATTTTAGTGGGATTTTGAGGCGGAATTGCCTGATCCTTTATGGCTTGTGCGAAATTGCAGTTATTGAGCAGACTATTTTGTGTAAATGCACGCAGTAAATACCATAGAAAAGAAATCAATTATCAATTTTAGTAGGATTTTGAGGCGGCATTGCCTGATCCTTTATGGCTTGTGCGAAATTGCAGTTATTGAGCAGACTATTTTGTGTAAATGCACGCAGTAAATGCCATAGAAAAGAAATCGAGTAACAATTTTGGTATGATTTTGAGGCGGAATTGCCTGATCCTTTATGGCTTGTGCGAAATTGCAGTTATTGATCAGACTATTTGGTGTAAATGCACGCAGTAAATGCCATAGAAAAGAAATCGATTAACAATTATAATAGGATTTTGAGGCGGAATTGCCTGATCCTTTATGGCTTGTGCGAAATTGCAGTTATTGAGCGGACTATTTTGTGTAAATGCACGCAGTAAATGCCATAGACAAGAAATCAAGTAACAATTTTATTAGGATTTTGAGGCGGAATTGCCTGATCCTTTATGGCTTGTGCGAAATTGCAGTTAATGAGCAGACCATTTTGTGTAAATGCACGCAGTAAATGCCATAGAAAAGAAATCGAGTAACAATTATAATAGGATTTTGAGGCGGAATTGCCTGATCCTTTATGGCTTGGGCGAAATTGCAGTCATTGAGCAGACTATTTTGTGTAAATGCACGCAGTAAATGCCATAGAAAAGAAATCGAGTAACAATTTTAGTATGATTTTGAGGCGGAATTGCCTGATCCTTTATGGCTAGTGCGAAATTGCAGTTATTGATCAGACTATTTTGTGTAAATGCCATAGAAAAGAAATCGAGTAACAATTATAATAGGATTTTGAGGCGGAATTGCCTGATCCTTTATGGCTTGTGCGAAAATGCAGTTATTGAGCAGACTATTTTGTGTAAATGCACGCAGTAAATGCCATAGAATAGAAATCGAGTAACAATTATATTAGGATTTTGAGGCGGAATTGCCTGATCCTTTATGGCTTGTGCGAAATTGCAGTTATTGAGCAGACTATTTTGTGTAAATGCACGCAGTAAATGCCACAGAAAAGAAATCAAGTAACAATTTTAGTAGGATTTTGAGGCGGAATTGCCTGATCCTTTATGGCTTGTGCGAAATTGCAGTTATTGATCAGACTATTTTGTGTAAATGCACGCAGTAAATGCCATAGATAAGAAATCGAGTAACAATTATAATAGGATTTTGAGGCGGAATTGCCTGATCCTTTATGGCTTGTGCGAAATTGCAGTTTTTGAGCAGACTATTTTGTGTAAATGCACGCAGTAAATGCCATAGAAAAGAAATCGAGTAACAAATATAATAGGATTTTGAGGCGGAATTGCCTGATCCTTTATGGCTTGTGCGAAATTGCAGTTATTGAGCAGACTATTTTGTGTAAATGCACGCAGTAAATGCCATAGAAAAGAAATCGAGTAACAATTATAAAAGGATTTTGAGGCGGAATTGCCTGATCCTTTATGGCTTGTGCGAAATTTCAGTTATTGAGCAGACTATTTTGTGTAAATGCACGCAGTAAATGCCATAGAAAAGAAATCGAGTAACAATAATAATAGGATTTAGAGGCGGAATTGCCTGATCCTTTATGGCTTGTGCGAAATTGCAGTTATTGATCAGACCATTTTGTGTAAATGCACGCAGTAAATGCCATAGAAAAGAAATCGAGTAAAAATTATAATAGGATTTTGAGGCGGAATTGCCTGATCCTTTATGGCTTGTGCGAAATTGCAGTTATTGAGCAGACTATTTTGTGTAAATGCACGCAAGTAAATGCCATAGACAAGAAATCAAGTAACAATTTTAGTAGGATTTTGAGGCGGAATTGCCTGATCCTTTATGGCTTGTGCGAAATTGCAGTTATTGAGCAGACTATTTTGTGTAAATGCACGCAGTAAATGCCATAGAAAAGAAATCAATTAACAATTTTAGTAGGATTTTGAGGCGGCATTGCCTGATCCTTTATGGCTTGTGCGAAATTGCAGTTATTGAGCAGAATATTTCGTGTAAATGCACGCAGTAAATGCCATAGAAAAGAAATCGAGTAACAATTATAATAGGATTTTGAGGCGGAATTGCCTGATCCTTTATGGCTTGTGCGAAATTGCAGTTATTGAGCAGACTATTTTGTGTAAATGCACGCAGTAAATGCCATAGAAAAGAAATCGATTAACAATTATAATAGGATTTTGAGGCGGAATTGCCTGATCCTTTATGGCTTGTGCGAAATTGCGGTTATTGAGCAGACTATTTTTGTAAATGCACGCAGTAAATGCCATAGAAAAGAAATCGAGTAACAATTTTAGTATGATTTTGAGGCGGAATTGCCTGATGCTTTATGCCTTGTGCGAAATTGCAGTTATTGATCAGACTATTTTGTGTAAATGCACGCAGTAAATGCCATAGAAAAGAAATCGAGTAACAATTATAATAGGATTTTGAGGCGGAATTGCCTGATCCTTTATGGCTTGTGCGAAATTGCAGTTATTGAGCAGACTATTTTGTGTAAATGCACGCAGTAAATGCCATAGACAAGAAATCAAGTAACAAATTTAGTAGGATTTTGAGGCGGAATTGCCTGATCCTTTATGGCTTGTGCGAAATTGCAGCTATTGAGCAGACTATTTTGTGTAAATGCACGCAGTAAATGCCATAGAAAAGAAATCGAGTAACAATTATAATAGGATTTTGAGGCGGAATTGCCTCATCCTTTATTGCTTGTGCGAAATTGCAGTTATTCAGCAGACTATTTTGTGTAAATGCACGCAGTAAATGCCATAGAAAAGAAATCAAGTAACAATTTTAGTAGGATTTTGAGGCGGAATTGCCTGATCCTTTATGGCTTGTGCGAAATTGCAGTTATTGATCAGACTATTTTGTGTAAAGGCATGCAGTAAATGCCATAGAAAAGAAATCGAGTAACAATTATAATAGGATTTTGAGGCGAAATTGCCTGATCCTTTATGGCTTGTGCGAAACTGCA
>JAQBSW010013225.1:0-14582 GCA_029291075.1 Eudiplozoon nipponicum | reverse complement strand
TGTTAAAGTTAATATGACATTCAGTACACAGAGAATCATGAGGTTGGATACCAAAGATCAATTGCCACTTCTCTCCAAATCATTCATAGTCTATAAATTCTCATGTATGTGCGGTAGCACATATATCGGACGTACGAAGAAGCAATTGATAAGCAGAATCCAGCAACATTTGCCACAGAAATTGATTAACAAAGGCTTGCCACCGTCTGGAAAATCAGCTATTTCCGATCATATATTAGCAACGGGGCACCCTGTCAATTCGACCAATTTCACAATTCTACACAAAGCAAAATCTGAAAAATTACTTTTTATCTACGAAGCGCTTTACATAAAACAACAAACACCTGAACTTAACATTCAAAAGTTTCATCAACATGATATCCTTATCGACTGGCCAAGGATAACAAAATTCAACAACAATATACTAGTACCCAGCCAAGAACCAACAGGCCCTCGATTAGAATCAACAAACGCACAATCGGATTGGCAACAAGGTGAAGTTGAGATAACAGAGGTGCATACGATGACAGAAGTCTCCAAACAGTGTGAGCGTTTAACAAGACAATCAACATTAGCGTTGTTACTAAGCGAAAATAGCACTCTCGCGCAGCGGGGTGAAACAATTAACTATACTGGGAAAAACAGCACTTGTATAGATAACAGTGAACAATTTGCACAAATGGCTAACTCTCAAGTTATCAAAACAATCATGACAAGATCTCAGACATCACTTCGCAATACTGCGAGAATGACCTTTACATGCAAACACACATACACAATACAAACACAAACGCATACACACTCACCTACTAGTCAAAACAAGAAACAGCAGTAATAACGAGTCAGAATTGTCACCGATAACATAACCAATTGACAACCCAAAATGTATAAATATGTATGATTGTATAAGAGATGTTTAGTATTCACGAAATAAATGGCCTTTATCCACTTTGTTATTTGTGTTGTTTTCCTAATTATAAGAATACTGTGTTAATTAAAACGGCATGGACATCATAAAGATTATCAAAGAGCGGGGTCAGCCTTTTACCCGTAAGGAACTAAACACTTATATTGCAGCCAACTGTACGTGTGCCAAACTTCTAGAAAGGATTAAGTTCTTCAAATCGTGTTTAGAATCAGATGTTGTGCCAAAACGATTCCTCAAGCAATGCAGAAGAAATAACCAAAAACCGACGAATAAACTTATAAGTCGCTTATTGCTTAATGGTATCGAGGACAACCAAGCAAAACTGCAAGACGCCGAGAGCATCATTCAATCACTGGGTTGTCGAATTGCAAGACTGAATGACGGCGAATACACCGCTTTCACAAAGAAGATAGAAACACTGATGAATATAACAGCGGAAAAAGAAACCAAGAACCTCACGAGAGACCTGGACAAATTTCCTACGCAATCAAAATTTCCTACCAACCCAGACGCTTTTATTCACAATTATTCAAAAGTGATCTTGTCAAAACACCAGAAAGAATTACTCTCCTTAGGAGCAAAATTCTGCGTAGTCAAGAAAAATCTAAGTGAACGGGACATTATTGACATTCAGGCTGGAACGGAAAATTTCTACAATGACTTAACGAAAGACACCGCCCCACATACATTCAATGGACAAGGACTGAAAGCTGAGATAGTAAGCGCACTAGAACAATACAAGAAGGAATTCAAAGGCAGCCAAATCATCACAAAACAGCACATAGACGAACTTAGAAAACTCCAATCAGACAAATCCGTACGACTTGCCACACCCGACAAAGGATCAGGAATTGTTATACTTGAGGCGGACGCTTACAAGAAGGCCATGAAGGATATAATAAATGATCCATCCAAATTTAAGCATGACATCAAACAGAAAGATGATTCAACGAACATCGAATCAAGAATTAATGCAATTTTGAAAAAGATGGAAAAACATGTGCTAACATCGACGGCTGACTCCGAGATTAGATCAAAACTCACAGAAGACATCCAAAAAGCAAAACCAGTCGGAACAAACACCGCAAGATTGTACGGCAAACCAAAAACTCACAAAGCCGTGACAGCCTCAGGAGCTCCTTCGATGCGGCCCATTATGTCAATGATCAACGCTCCACAACATAAACCAGCCAAGTTTCTCTGCAAACTACTTGAACCAATACGGAGCATCATAAACACTAACACTATCAAGGACTCTTTCGAATTAGCAAATGAACTGAAGGGGAAGAACATCCTACAGAATAAGATGGTCTCGCTTGACGTCTCATCCTTATTTACAAACATACCACTGGATAAGACAACGGAGATCTTGTGTGATCTCATCAAAAATGAGATTTTTGACTTCCCTATAGACACCAATGACATCAAAGACCTCATATTAGCATGTACTAAAAACGTGCAATTTACCTTCGAAGGTATATACTATCGCCAGATCAATGGTGTAGCTATGGGAAGCTGCATCGCACCCCTCCTGGCAGATGTATACATGTATCACCTGGAAAAAACGAGTCTGAAAGGTATAATTGACCAGTGCGCATTCTACAAAAGGTATGTAGATGATATCTTGTTGTTCATCTCAGAAGCAGCAGACCCCTCCGAAATCCTCAAACAAGCAAATGGAGTCGATCCAGACATCAAATTCACTCTCGAAGTAGAGAAAGACGACAGTTTCCCATTCCTTGACATCAAACTCACTCGAGAAGCAGACGGAGAGTTGACACTGGCCATACATAGAAAATCCACTTTCACTGGACAATACATCCATTACAACAGTAGTGTGCCAAAATCCCACAAAAGAAACTTAGTAAACAACCTAGCGAACAGAATCAGAAAGATCTGCTCTGAACACAAGATTGAGGAAGAACTGGGCTACCTCAGGAATATTCTGCTAATGAACAACTACCCAGAGCGGTTCATTGATGTCAACATTAGACCACGGCAAATTCGTACTAGAGAGGACACCGGCAAGCAGGTTTACCTAAACTTACCATTTAGAGGCGACATACCAGCCTCAATAATTGCACGGCGGCTGAATAGAATAACTAAGGACAACTTTCCCAGTGTTAAAGTTAACATGACATTCAGTACACAGAGAATCATGAGGTTGGATGCCAAAGATCAATTGCCACTTCTCTCCAAATCATTCATAGTCTATAAATTCTCATGTATGTGCGGTAGCACATATATCGGACGTACGAAGAAGCAATTGATAAGCAGAATCCAGCAACATTTGCCACAGAAATTGATTAACAAAGGCTTGCCACCGTCAGGAAAATCAGCTATTTCCGATCATATATTGGCAACGGGGCACCCTGTCAATTCGACCAATTTCACAATTCTACACAAAGCAAAATCTGAAAAATTACTTTTTATCTACGAAGCGCTTTACATAAAACAACAAACACCTGAACTTAACATTCAAAAGTTTCATCAACATGATATCCTTATCGACTGGCCAAGGATAACAAAATTCAACAACAATATACTAGTACCCAGCCAAGAACCAACAGGCCCTCGATTAGAATCAACAAACGTACAATCGGATTGGCAACAAGGTGAAGTTGAGATAACAGAGGCGCATACGATGACAGAAGTCTCCAAACAGTGTGAGCGTTTAACAAGACAATCAACATTAGCGTTGTTACCAAGCGAAAATAGCACTCTCGCGCAGCGGGGTGAAACAATTAACTATACTGGGAAAAACAGCACTTGTATAGATAACAGTGAACAATTTGCACAAATGGCTAACTCTCAAGTTATCAAAACAATCATGACAAGATCTCAGACATCACTTCGCAATACTGCGAGAATGACCTTTACATGCAAACACACATACACAATACAAACACAAACGCATACACACTCACCTACTAGTCAAAACAAGAAACAGCAGTAATAACCAGTCAGATTTGTCACCAAAAACATAACCAATTAACAACCCAAAATGTATAAATATGTATGATTGTATAAGAGACGTTTAGTATTCACGAAATAAATGGCCATTATCCTCTTAGTTATTTGTGTTTTCTTTCCTAATTATAAGAATATATATATATATATATATATATATATATATATATATATATATATATATATGTATATATATGTCTCTGCGTAATATGTATAATATACTTATTTATAATTATATATAACCACATCTTATAAAAACATCCATTTATATATACGTCCACACGTTGTATCTACTCATATATAGATAAGCATATAAGCAACCATGTGGGTTCTTTCCACATCTATTATAAATATCTATATATCCATATTATATATACACGTGTTTACTCCATATACAATATGAATATCATATAAGCAACACTGTGAATCTTTCAACGGATAAATTATATCAGTTAAGAAGTTTTTTGTTAATATTTATATATCAAACTTTATGTATAGTCATATATTTATGCATATATATATGTGTGTATATATCTGTAAGTAATTAAATTCGTTCGTTGAATCTACAATTCGCCCTAAGTGTATAGTATATTTACTTTGAATATATATATATATATTCTACATGTCTACACCTCATATATATATATATATATATATGTTTATATAAATATACATAATGTCTATATCAATCCACATAAGCAACAATGTGAGACCTTCTCACCTTATATGTTAAATATAAATATTCTTCTACATATATATTTTGAATATCTAAATAAGCATTTAAGCAACCATGTGAGTTCCCCCACATCTTATATGAATATTTAGAATCATTCATATATATGTATCTGCGTAATATGTATATAAATATAGATACATATATCTGTTAAGTATATTTAGATAAACATATAAGCAACAACGTGAGTTTCTCTCACATCTTATATAAATCGAAATGTTCATCATCATCATCATATATATATATATATATATATATATATATATATATATATATATATATATATATATATATATATATATATATATATAACTTAGCCAAATTAATTTTCTAACTCCATCTATTTTCTAGAAGGGAGTAAAATGATGTTAAGTAGTATTATGGAAATGTTTAAAATTTGTATGTCCTCTACATACTTTATATTTAGAAATGAATTCTACCTTCAAGTTAAAGGTGTTCCTATGGGACAACCATTATCAGTCCCAGTCGCTAATATCTATATGCATTATTTAGAAAAAAATCTCCTACTTAGATCTCCACTCAAACCAAGCTTATATTTAAGATTCCTAGATGACATCTTCCTAATTTGGAATCACGGGGACAAGGAGTTGGAGAATTTTCTGTATTTAGCTAATCAACTGGGAGAGGTAAAATTCACATTGGAAAAAGAAAACAAAGAAGAATTATCGTTTCTAGATGTAAAATTAAAACGAATGGGTCAGACATTAGAGAAAGATATTTACAGGAAGGATACTTATTCTGGTATCCTCCTGAATTATTGCTCTAATCACCCGTTTGGGATGAAAATAGGCATTCTAAAATCTATGATAATAAGAAGTCTTAAAATAGTGGATTTAAAATATAGGGACAAAGAACTGATGAAATTAAAAGAAATATTCAGGATAAATGGTTATCCGGAAAAATTAACTGAGAAAATCATAAAGGAGACATTATTGCGATTTAATAGAAGAATAACCCAGGAGAAACGGGCAAAAGATTTAGATAATCAGAATGAAGATAAGCACAGAACTCTGGTTCTACCAGACTCCAAATTAAGTAGAAAGATTAGGATATTAGCAACGAAATACAACATAAGAACAGTGTTAAGACAATCAATTACAATAGGCAATAAGTTACCGAATCAGAAAGAAAAAATAGAACCGCTCAACACATCAGGGGTTTATGAGATACCTTGTAAAGATTGCAATCTTAGGTATATAGGTGAAACCATGCGTCCAATAAAGGTACGTAGAGGTGAACATAAGACTGCATGCAAATACAGACATAGTCATAGATCAGATCTAGCCAGGCACTCAATGGAGACAGGTCATCAGATAAACTGGGATGGCTGTAAACGGATTGCACTATGTAACCGAAATAGATTAACCAGGTTGATTAGAGAATCAATTGAAATAAAATCAGGAATGAACGTAATGAATATGACATGTGTAGAAAAATCATTAGGCCCAATATTTAATGAAGCCTTCTCGAATGGAAAGAAACGTAGATTGGAGGAATCAGAGCTAACAATAAATCCCAATAAGAGACCGCGACTATGCATCTGAGATAAAATAAGGGAAAAAAAATTAGATGAAGTTAGAAAGAGGTAATTTGGCTATAGTTATATATATATATATATATATATATATATATATATATATATATATATATATATATATGATGAACATTTCGATTTATATAAGATGTGAGAGAAACTCACGTTGTTGCTTATATGTTTATCTAAATATACTTAACAGATATATGTATCTATATTTATATACATATTACGCAGATACATATATATGAATGATTCTAAATATTCATATAAGATGTGGGGGAACTCACATGGTTGCTTAAATGCTTATTTAGATATTCAAAATATATATGTAGAAGAATATTTAGATTTAATATATAAGGTGAGAAGGTCTCACATGGTTGCTTATGTGGATTGATATAGACATTATGTATATTTATATATACATATATATATGAGGTGTAGACGTGTAGATATATATATATATATGTATATTTGAAGTAAATATACTATACACTTAGGGCGAATTGTAGGTTCAACGAACCCATTTAATTGCTTACAGATATATATATATATATATATATATATATATATATATATATATATGTATACATATATATGCATAAATATATGACTATATATAAACTTTGATATATAAATATTAACAAAAAACTTCTTGACTGATATAATTTATCCGTTGAAAGATTCACAGTGTTGCTTATATGATATTCATATTGTATATGGGTAAACACGTGTATATATAATATGGATATATAGATATTTATAATAGATGTGGGAAGAACCTACATGGTTGCTTATATGCTTATCTATATATGCGTAGATACAACGTGTGGACGTATATATAAATGGATGTTTTTATAAGATGTGGTTATATATAATTATAAATAAGTATATAGTTATATATACATACATATTACGCAGAGACATATATATATATATATATATATATGAAGGATTCTAAATATTCATTTAAGATGTGGGGTGAACTCACATGATTGCTTAAATGCTTATTTAGATATTCACAAGATATATGTAGGAGATTATTATCAAAAGCGTTTTGACTGATACAATTTATCCGTTGAGGGACTCACAGTGTTGCTTGTATGATATTCATATTATATATATATGGTGTATACACGTATATATGTATATATATATATATATGATGGATATATAGATATATATTAAAGATGTAGGAAGAACCCACATGGATGCTTACATGCTTATCTATATATAAATAATATATGGTGAGTTACTTACATGCTTATCTATATATACATAATATATAGCGTGTTGAATTATATATAAATGGATGTTTTTATAAGAAGTGAGTTAGTATATATATATATATAATTATAATTAAATAAATAAAATTTAAATATATGTATATATATAGTAATAATACTAATTTATTATATAGATATATACATGATTCCGACACAGATATTTTGATGAAGAAACTAATTTATATCGGATATGAGTATTATTGTGCATTTGGTTGAGAGGCGATTTAGTTAGTGTAGACTCCGTATTCGGTCAAAACGATAATAATACTATACATTCTTTCAACAGTTTTATTAACCTCTCTCTCGGTCTATAACCGATTGCAAGCTGGATGGGATTAGGTAAACTGGGGGCATGTGAGGATTACTGCAGGATTGAAATCAAAATTTTGTTGATCTTTCTATGCATCCGGAACAGAAATTAAATATAAACATCATGGATTGGCATGTATGTCAATCCATTAGGTGTGCTTATAGTTATTCAATAAAATGTCACTTTAGTAAAATACACATGTTTATAGGTGGTTGTGTGCGCGGAGGGGGACAAGGCTAAGTTTTTGTATACATTTGAGTATTAGAGACTAGGTATGAAGACCGGATATTAGGAAGACAATTAAAAATACATTTGGAATTAAAATAAATATAAATATATCTGTCTTGAATGAGGATACCACGTTTGCCACAAGTTGTGTTTTACTCCTGTGCGTATTGTGTCGACCCTGAAGATGAACCTGGAAATTCGGGTTCGAAAATTAGGAAAAAGAACAATGGAAAATCTTGTTCCAACGTCATTTTCAGACAATCAGCTAATTGATGGCTTAAAGAAGAAGGGAAAAGTGAGAACCCATCAATTGAGGCCAAAAATTACATCATCTGAAAATGGACCTATGAGTGCTATCAATTGTCCCGCACAAGAAAAATGCGGTCAAATCCAAGTAGTCTTGATTGGGCTTCTAGTTATGTAGACTGGTTTGTAGGAGCACTTAGAGACAAGATGTGTCGTCTGGCCCCGACGAAGGCTAGAAAAGCTAAAACCAAATGCTATGTGTCCTCTGATTTAAAATCGGCTTCACATGTGTATATCACTAATGAGAATAGGAAGAATTGCCTAACACCATTTTTTAAAGGACCAAAGAATGTCAAGAGGATGACTGACAAGAGTGTCATCATAGAAATAAATGGCATTCAGGATTGTGTTACGTTGGATCTACGTATTCACCAGTTTATCTTGATTGACGGTATGACTGTATTAACAGATGTGTTGAATGACCGTTCCATGGGCGAATCTGATGTGTGCAATCCCATCGTGCAGTTACATAATAATGAAATGCAGAACTCTGAAGAAGCGTTGTCTAATATAGCAAAATCTAATTCTTCTGAATCACAGCATGAAAACTAATTGTCTATATCAGATGCTTTGAAAGAACCAATGAATACTGTACTGGTCGAGATGACGACGTCAAGGGCGTCATTATGCACAACTCGTTCTGGAAGAGTGCCACGTCAGCAGAAGAATTATGATTACGTCTATTATTAGCCGTTACTTTTTTTAGAAGGTGGTGTATGTGGAGGATGTTAAATCCTCCGCCTTATGTAAAATAACATTGACAGATAAATTTAAACCACCATAGCTGATTGTAACGAATTTTATTTATAAAGAATTTTTTCTTTTTATTTTCCAGAACATTCTTTGTTTAAATACTTGATTTTAAATTGTGCGCTATTTTGCGTTTCTCGAGTATCTCGCTGCGTGACTGGTATTGTAATTTTGGTCTGCTGCATTTTAACATTTTCTCTAATAAACGAATATTTCATCATAAAATATTTTGCTTCATCAATTGCCTTTTGTTCTAATATAAAACAAAAGGGAAGAGGAGCCTTGGAACAGATATATTGATTTTATCGTTGGTTCAAGTATATATCTTTCTAGATTAAGTGCTGTGTGGAACAGCCTACCAACTTTTGCTTTCCGATTGCCTAACAGTAAGTATCGATTTAATTGTTATCTCATATATTAATGGATACCGATATTAAATTTGAGGACACATGTAGGTTAGTGCAGGACATAGTGGACTTGAACTTAAGTGACGCAAATATCATATAAGCCTATCAGACTCTACTGTGAATTTTAGGACTTACAGCAATCTGGCATCTATGGGGCTTACAGACTCGTATAGGTTAGGGGCCTCAACACTCGCACGCCATTGATTAACGGCAAATTTTGCATGATTTAGTTTTTGCAGGCTAAATTAAATTTGAATTATATTTAGCCGATATGTTGGCGAATTGTTCTTAAGCCGTTACAACTGTAACGACACAAATCAATGGCCGACATATTGCATAAATTAAATTCAAATTTATTTACGTTGCACCAATGAGAAAAAAAAAGCGAAATTGCCGTTTAACCACGTTTAACCAATAGTGTGCAAGTAGACATATTGCATGCTATTTAAGCACGGTAATTTACCATGCAAGTCAGTTGTTTCGTATGTGCGTTCTGCCTCGTGTTACACATGTGCGTGCTGTCGGCTGTCAATACCTACGCTGGATATTGATTTGTTTCACCAACTATTGGCAACATCCGTGACTCACCGTGTTGCTCTTCAACCAGCAAGACGAGCCAATTAATGCAGAACTTCAACAAAGTTATCCACATCGTGATAACAACAGCAGGAACCACAACCAGAGTCCACCCAAGGAACAGAACATCAACTTATATATATATAACTTACGAGAACGCCGCCAAGGCCCTGTTAAGGGCCCCCTATCAGTAACTAATCTCTATTCAGAGCACCTTAACCGAGTTTGTAACGTCGTACGGCATTTACTTGAAGCCGGGGCGTTTACAAAATTGGCGACCGCGCCAGGATATTGATTATTGTTCTCAGTTTTTTGGTATAAATAAAATTGACTTCCTTTTTCATCTATTTGGGATAAAAATCGATTAACATTTGCGTTTTTCTCTACCGTGATCGTGGTTTTCTGGAATTCTGTTGGGTATATATATATTCGTGGATTTGTGATTTTTTTTGGGGGTATAATAATAATAAACGATGCCTCTGTTCGTCTTTCCTACGTACAAAACGGCACCGTACGTACTGTTCTGCGCTCATTCAACTGTGGAAAATAATAATACATTGGCATCAAAGGCCGACGGGGCCTCTGTTCATCTTTCCTACGTACAAAACGTGCTTTTGTTCTGCGCTCATTCAACTGTGGAAGCTGTTTGTGGGTAAGCGTTTCGTTAAAGTATATTTATACATTTTCATATTGCTTATAAATTTATGCTTTTAAGATCCCGTAAGATTGTTAAAATGTCAGGTCCAATTTTAGATATTGATGTTCCTGTTTGGGATGGAGATAGTGAGCTATTCTTTATGCGCGTAGACTCCGCTTTCTCCCCGTTTCCTGATTATGACAGTCATCAAAAACTGTCGAAGGTTTTTGCTAAACTACCTTCTGAATTGCAGCGACGGATTTATCCTAAGCTTGAGGCCATTAGGAAGCTACCTAATCCCATTTTGGGCCTACAAAACGAGGTAGAATCCTTGCTTGGACCCACGGAAACTGAGCAGATAATAAACAAATATGCGCAGTTAGATATGCCAAATCTTGGCCCCATAGAAATACTGAGGGAATTACGGAAACGTTGGTATAAAACCAGCATTTCTGACCATGAGGCTAAGGTTGTTTTTATTAACAATCTTCCCCAAACATTAAAACTCTTTGCCAGACAGCTCCCAACACTCTCTCTATAGATGACTTATCTGAGAGATGTGAGTTAGAATATAGGGTTTTGGAACCCAAAGTGAATCCATCATCCTTTTCTTCACCCCCGCAAGATGATAGAATCTCCTCTTTAGAGAGAACAGTGGCGAACATGGCCAAAGTTCTAGAAGGATTGGCCATTACCAAATCCGAGATAAATCAAGTGAATGCTCGACCAAAATTCGTTTCCAAGTCAAATTATAATGGTAGGCGGCGATCGAGATCTCCGCAATCCTTTAATAAATATGCTCCAAAGAACTGGTGTTATAACCACCAGAAGTTTTTTATGCTTGCCAAGTTTGTCTTTGTCGTTCCGAAGAATTTCCGAATGAGTGTCAATTTCCACAGCTGACGGAGAGGACAACAGACCGCAGGCACAAGGGTGCATCAGTATCGGGAAACGTCTGGCGCAGGAAGTAGAAGACCGTACTTTCTGCACATCAACGGCATCAACGGCGCTACAGGGAAGAAGCCAACTACAATCCGACATCCCTGTCGACTCTTTTCGTCCACGCCGAATTTTTCACATAGAGAACCAAACAGACAATGCCGGTCGCAATCACCAGCCTACTTGTTTGTATGACCCGGCCAAACAGACCAACGAACTTCTGCACCTTCTTGATTTCAAAACTGGCGAAGAGTTCATCGTAGACACAGGTGCGGCAGTCTCAGTTCTCAAAGGTGATTCAATGGCCGAGATGTCGCTAGGCGTTCTTCTCGCAACAGCTACAGGCGAGCCCATACCAACTTATGGCTGCCAATACCGCACACTCAACATAGGTCTACGACGTGAATTTTCCCACAACTTCATCATTGCCAAGGTCTCACATAATATAATAGGCCTTGATTTCCTTCTAAAATTTCGGCTCATTGTTGATCTTGCCAATCAAAAGATCATCGACCCCTCCACCGGACTTGAACAAAGCTTTTGGACACTTGCCTCCGAGCGTTTGGAGTTACAGGTCATTCAGCCAACCCCAGTGCATCATTCAGCAGAGATATCAGCAGCTCTTCGAAAATACAAATCGCTTTTCGATCTTAACAAGTCAGAGCTACGAGTCTCCAACACGATGCATCATATCGTCACAGAAGGACAACCTATTGCACTCAAGAAGCGACCACTGGCTCCTGCTAAGCTTAAAGCTGCCAAAGAAGAATTCTCAAGGCTTTTGGAAGAGGGAATCATCAGACCATCGAAAAGTTCATGGGCGTCACCACTGCACTTAGTCACTAAATCAAACGGATCGTACAGAGCCTGTGGAGACTACCGTAAGCTAAATTCAGTGACAAAAGCTGATGCATATCCTATTCCAAATATCAACACTTTACTTGAAAAACTCAACGGCAGCAATTTCTTCTCAGTGATTGACCTCAGACAAGCGTACCATCACATACCGGTAGCACCAGAGGATATCGAGAAAACTGCAGTCATCACTCCATTTGGCCTTTATGAATATCTTTACATGCCTTTTGGACTTAAGTGTGCTACTCAGACATTTCAAAGATTCATAGACAACATACATCGCGACGACTCTGCTTATTGTATGTCATATCTCGATGACATTATGGTATTCAGTCCAGATCTAGAATCTCATGTGAAACATCTACGAAATGTCCTCTCACGCTTATCCAACCACGGACTCAAGATCAACTGTGACAAGACGCAGATTGCAACTTCATCCGTCGACTTCTTAGGGCATCGTATCACGGCCCAAGGTATTCAACCGTTGCCGTCAAAGACGAATTCAATCAAGAATATCAAGTCACCAAGGACTTTGAGCGATTTGCAGAAAATCCTGGGAGTACTAAACTATTATCGCAAGTTCCTTCCGGGCCTTTCAAAACAACTTTATCCTTTGTGCAGGCACCTGCGGAACCGAAAAGGACTTAGCAAGAATTCCATCATTGCATGGTCATCCGAAGACGAGGAATTACTTCGACTTGCCATCAACTCGTTAGCAAATGCCACAATGCTAACGCATCTAGATTTCGAAAAGCCATTTCTACTCACGACAGATGCTTCTGAATTCGCTATTGGAGCCACTTTGGAACAAGAGATCGACGGAGTTCGGAAGCCTATCAGTTTCTACTCGCGTACTCTCCAACCAGTAGAAACGAGGTACGACACTTTCGGCCGAGAACTTCTCGCCATCCACGACGCAGTGCGCCATTTTATCAGCATCATTGGCAGTAGCAGATTTGTTGTTTTCACAGATCATGCACCACTAGTTAGCGCACTTCGAAACGCAACTTCATCTATCGCCAAGTACCCTGCCAGAGTGGAAAGACAGCTTTCTCGTCTAAGCGAATGGCAATTTGACGTCTTTCACGTCAAGGGCAAACAGAACTTCATTGCAGATGCCCTGTCCAGGCCAGACGTCTCTCTACAACCACCTTCGCCGTCACCATTCACTGTCAACTCCGTGGCACTCAGTGAACCTGCACTAACGCCAACTCTCCTGCGAACTGAACAACGCGGTGACATTCACATTCAAAGATCAATAGCCCGTCACCCAACCAAGTTCATATGCCGTCTGTGGGAAGGCTTACCAATTGTTTACTTCACGGGTACGCAGCCCAACAAGCCAGTTCTGCTGACCAGCCTTCAGAGAAAAGTTTTCGATTCAATTCACTCAATTTCTCACCCAGGAAGCCAAGCGACTGTCCGACTTCTTACAGATCGTTTCTGGGGTCACAGACTTAGGCAGAATGTTAAACGATGGGTCTCAGAGTGTGCAATTTGTCAGAAAAACAAGATCACACGACACACTCGTTCTAAGTTGCAAAATTTTCGGTCTACTTCTCGCCTAGCCATTGTCTACATCGACATAGTTCATCTGACAAAGGTTCAACGTTTCAGCTACCTTCTAACTATGATCGATAGATTTACACGGTGGCCTGCGGCATTACCTCTTGGCACCATTTCTGCAGACGAAGTAATTAACGGTTTTATCTCTGCATGGATATCCAATTATGGTGTTCCCAATGAGGTCATCACGGACAGAGGCACTTGTTTCTCATCTGATCGTTTCAAAACCACCTTGCGGTACAATGGATGCATCTTACGCCAGACGACTGCCTACCATCCCCAAGCTAATGACATGGTAGAGAGAATGCATAGGGAACTCAAAGCTACTTTAGCATCCTCGTCCATTAATGGCAACTGGGTCGATGCACTACCTTTAGTTCTGCTTGCCATGCGTTTCCGTACTCGTGAATCCATTAAAACGTCTGCGTCACAACTCTTGTATGGCATGGATCTACGCCTGCCTAGTCAGCTCCCACGTCTACTACCGGCACAAGATGACCCACAAAACGAAGCTACCCGCCTTCGACTTCATTTCG
>JAQBSW010013224.1:0-14588 GCA_029291075.1 Eudiplozoon nipponicum | reverse complement strand
CCCAGGTTCGTATCCTGTCCGCGGCAAATTCTGGCCAGTACTTGATGAGTTCCCAATAAGGACGAAACCGGTCTACTGGATGAATTGCCTTTTCTACACTATACAATTCTTATTTTATACTGACATATGTAAGTAATTAATGGGTCAGGTGTTTATATCAAGACCGCAACCTTGATTATAATAATTGTTATCACCACCCGCGCAACCAATGTTCGTTTAATTATATAAATGTTCATTTCAATACCATTTCCCCATGTAATGTGGTGTCTGTTCAGTAATGACAGATTGGGCATGGTTAGTTGGAACTTTGGGTCTAAATGGATGCCATATGAGCTCCACCTAAAGGAAAAATTGACTAACCAAGTTACATTAGTTAGTATATAACTGAAAATTGTGTGTAGTGTAGTGTGCGGCAGGATAGCTCAGTGGTTAGAGCACCAGATTCCGAAGCAGACGTGCCCAGGTTCGTATCCTGTCCGCGGCAAATTCTGGCCAGTACTTGATGAGTTCCCAATAAGGACGAAACCGGTCTACTGGATGAATTGCCTTTTCTACACTATACAATTCTTAGTTTATACTGACATATGTAAGTAATTAATGGGTCATGTGTTTATATCAAGACCGCAACCTTGATTATAATAATTGTTATCACCACCCGCGCAACCAATGTTCGTTTAATTATATAAATGTTCATTTCAATACCATTTCCCCATGTAATGTGGTGTCTGTTCAGTAATGACAGATTGGGCATGGTTAGTTGGAACTTTGGGTCTAAATGGATGCCATATGAGCTCCACCTAAAGGAAAAAATTGACTAACCAAGTTACATTAGTTAGTATATAACTGAAAATTGTGTGTAGTGTAGTGTGCGGCAGGATAGCTCAGTGGTTAGAGCACCAGATTCCGAAGCAGACGTGCCCAGGTTCGTATCCTGTCCGCGGCAAATTCTGGCCAGTACTTGATGAGTTCCCAATAAGGACGAAACCGGTCTACTGGATGAATTGCCTTTTCTACACTATACAATTCTTAGTTTATACTGACATATGTAAGTAATTAATGGGTCAGGTGTTTATATCAAGACCGCAACCTTGATTTTAATAATTGTTATCACCACCCGCGCAACCAATGTTCGTTTAATTATATAAATGTTCATTTCAATACCACTTCCCCATGTAATGTGGTGTCTGTTCAGTAATGACAGATTGGGCATGGTTAGTTGGAACTTTGGGTCTAAATGGATGCCATATGAGCTCCACCTAAAGGAAAAATTGACTAACCAAGTTACATTAGTTAGTATATAACTGAAAATTGTGTGTAGTGTAGTGTGCGGCAGGATAGCTCAGTGGTTAGAGCACCAGATTCCGAAGCAGACGTGCCCAGGTTCGTAGTCCTGTCCGCGGCAAATTCTGGCCAGTACTTGATGAGTTCCCAATAAGGACGAAACCGGTCTACTGGATGAATTGCCTTTTCTACACTATACAATTCTTAGTTTATACTGACATATGTAAGTAATTAATGGGTCAGGTGTTTATATCAAGACCGCAACCTTGATTATAATAATTGTTATCACCACCCGCGCAACCAATGTTCGTTTAATTATATAAATGTTCATTTCAATACCATTTCCCCATGTAATGTGGTGTCTGTTCAGTAATGACAGATTGGGCATGGTTAGTTGGAACTTTGGGTCTAAATGGATGCCATATGAGCTCCACCTAAAGGAAAATTGACTAACCAAGTTACATTAGTTAGTATATAACTGAAAATTGTGTGTAGTGTAGTGTGCGGCAGGATAGCTCAGTGGTTAGAGCACCAGATTCCGAAGCAGACGTGCCCAGGTTCGTATCCTGTCCGCGGCAAATTCTGGCCAGTACCTGATGAGTTCCCAATAAGGACGAAACCGGTCTACTGGATGAATTGCCTTTTCTACACTATACAATTCTTAGTTTATACTGACATATGTAAGTAATTAATGGGTCAGGTGTTTATATCAAGACCGCAACCTTGATTATAATAATTGTTATCACCACCCGCGCAACCAATGTTCGTTAAATTATATAAATGTTCATTTCAATACCATTTCCCCATGTAATGTGGTGTCTGTTCAGTAATGACAGATTGGGCATGGTTAGTTGGAACTTTGGGTCTAAATGGATGCCATATGAGCTCCACCTAAAGGAAAAATTGACTAACCAAGTTACATTAGTTAGTATATAACTGAAAATTGTGTGTAGTGTAGTGTGCGGCAGGATAGCTCAGTGGTTAGAGCACCAGATTCCGAAGCAGACGTGCCCAGGTTCGTATCCTGTCCGCGGCAAATTCTGGCCAGTACTTGATGAGTTCCCAATAAGGACGAAACCGGTCTACTGGATGAATTGCCTTTTCTACACTATACAATTCTTAGTTTATACTGACATATGTAAGTAATTAATGGGTCAGGTGTTTATATCAAGACCGCAACCTTGATTATAATAATTGTTATCACCACCCGCGCAACCAATGTTCGTTTAATTATATAAATGTTCATTTCAATACCATTTCCCCATGTAATGTGGTGTCTGTTCAGTAATGATAGATTGGGCATGGTTAGTTGGAACTTTGGGTCTAAATGGATGCCATATGAGCTCCACCTAAAGGAAAAATTGACTAACCAAGTTACATTAGTTAGTATATAACTGAAAATTGTGTGTAGTGTAGTGTGCGGCAGGATAGCTCAGTGGTTAGAGCACCAGATTCCGAAGCAGACGTGCCCAGGTTCGTATCCTGTCCGCGGCAAATTCTGGCCAGTACTTGATGAGTTCCCAATAAGGAAGAAACCGGTCTACTGGATGAATTGCCTTTTCTACACTATACAATTCTTAGTTTATACTGACATATGTAAGTAATTAATGGGTCAGGTGTTTATATCAAGACCGCAACCTTGATTATAATAATTGTTATCACCACCCGCGCAACCAATGTTCGTTTAATTATATCAATGTTCATTTCAATACCACTTCCCCATGTAATGTGGTGTCTGTTCAGTAATGACAGATTGGGCATGGTTAGTTGGAACTTTGGGTCTAAATGGATGCCATATGAGCTCCACCTAAAGGAAAAATTGACTAACCAAGTTACATTAGTTAGTATATAACTGAAAATTGTGTGTAGTGTAGTGTGCGGCAGGATAGCTCAGTGGTTAGAGCACCAGATTCCGAAGCAGTCGTGCCCAGGTTCGTATCCTGTCCGCGGCAAATTCTGGCCAGTACTTGATGAGTTCCCAATAAGGACGAAACCGGTCTACTGGATGAATTGCCTTTTCTACACTATACAATTCTTAGTTTATACTGACATATGTAAGTAATTATTGGGTCAGGTGTTTATATCAAGACCGCAACCTTGATTATAATAATTGTTATCACCACCTGCGCAACCAATGTTCGTTTAATTATATAAATGTTCATTTCAATACCATTTCCCCATGTAATGTGGTGTCTGTTCAGTAATGACAGATTGGGCATGGTTAGTTGGAACTTTGGGTCTAAATGGATGCCATATGAGCTCCACCTAAAGGAAAAATTGACTAACCAAGTTACATTAGTTAGTATATAACTGAAAATTGTGTGTAGTGTAGTGTGCGGCAGGATAGCTCAGTGGTTAGAGCACCAGATTCCGAAGCAGACGTGCCCAGGTTCGTATCCTGTCCGCGGCAAATTCTGGCCAGTACTTGATGAGTTCCCAATAAGGACGAAACCGGTCTACTGGATGAATTGCCTTTTCTACACTATACAATTCTTAGTTTATACTGACATATGTAAGTAATTAATGGGTCAGGTGTTTATATCAAGACCGCAACCTTGATTATAATAATTGTTATCACCACCCGCGCAACCAATGTTCGTTTAATTATATAAATGTTCATTTCAATACCATTTCCCCATGTAATGTGGTGTCTGTTCAGTAATGACAGATTGGGCATCGTTAGTTGGAACTTTGGGTCTAAATGGATGCCATATGAGCTCCACCTAAAGGAAAAATTGACTAACCAAGTTACATTAGTTAGTATATAACTGAAAATTGTGTGTGTAGTGTGCGGCAGGATAGCTCAGTGGTTAGAGCACCAGATTCCGAAGCAGACGTGCCCAGGTTCGTATCCTGTCCGCGGCAAATTCTGGCCAGTACTTGATGAATTCCCAATAAGGACGAAACCGGTCTACTGGATGAATTGCCTTTTCTACACTATACAATTCTTAGTTTATACTGACATATGTAAGTAATTAATGGGTCAGGTGTTTATATCAAGACCGCAACCTTGATTATAATAATTGTTATCACCACCCGCGCAACCAATGTTCGTTTAATTATATAAATGTTCATTTCAATACCACTTCCCCATGTAATGTGGTGTCTGTTCAGTAATGACAGATTGGGCATGGTTAGTTGGAACTTTGGGTCTAAATGGATGCCATATGAGCTCCACCTAAAGGAAAAATTGACTAACCAAGTTACATTAGTTAGTATATAACTGAAAATTGTGTGTAGTGTAGTGTGCGGCAGGATAGCTCAGTGGTTAGAGCACCAGATTCCGAAGCAGACGTGCCCAGGTTCGTATCCTGTCCGCGGCAAATTCTGGCCAGTACTTGATGAGTTCCCAATAAG
This sequence comes from Eudiplozoon nipponicum, assembly GCA_029291075.1. Classification (NCBI taxonomy): domain Eukaryota; kingdom Metazoa; phylum Platyhelminthes; class Monogenea; order Mazocraeidea; family Diplozoidae; genus Eudiplozoon; species Eudiplozoon nipponicum. The sequence goes on along the minus strand of JAQBSW010013224.1, from coordinate 9,950 downwards.
GACGAAACCGGTCTACTGGATGAATTGCCTTTTCTACACTATACAATTCTTAGTTTATACTGACATATGTAAGTAATTAATGGGTCAGGTGTTTATATCAAGACCGCAACCTTGATTATAATAATTGTTATCACCACCCGCGCAACCAATGTTCGTTTAATTATATAAATGTTCATTTCAATACCATTTCCCCATGTAATGTGGTGTCTGTTCAGTAATGACAGATTGGGCATGGTTAGTTGGAACTTTGGGTCTAAATGGATGCCATATGAGCTCCACCTAAAGGAAAAATTGACTAACCAAGTTACATTAGTTAGTATATAACTGAAAATTGTGTGTAGTGTAGTGTGCGGCAGGATAGCTCAGTGGTTAGAGCACCAGATTCCGAAGCAGACGTGCCCAGGTTCGTATCCTGTCCGCGGCAAATTCTGGCCAGTACTTGATGAGTTCCCAATAAGGACGAAACCGGTCTACTGGATGAATTGCCTTTTCTACACTATACAATTCTTAGTTTATACTGACATATGTAAGTAATTAATGGGTCAGGTGTTTATATCAAGACCGCAACCTTGATTATAATAATTGTTATCACCACCCGCGCAACCAATGTTCGTTTAATTATATAAATGTTCATTTCAATACCATTTCCCCATGTAATGTGGTGTCTGTTCAGTAATGACAGATTGGGCATGGTTAGTTGGAACTTTGGGTCTAAATGGATGCCATATGAGCTCCACCTAAAGGAAAAATTGACTAACCAAGTTACATTAGTTAGTATATAACTGAAAATTGTGTGTAGTGTAGTGTGCGGCAGGATAGCTCAGTGGTTAGAGCACCAGATTCCGAAGCAGACGTGCCCAGGTTCGTATCCTGTCCGCGGCAAATTCTGGCCAGTACTTGATGAGTTCCCAATAAGGACGAAACCGGTCTACTGGATGAATTGCCTTTTCTACACTATACAATTCTTAGTTTATACTGACATATGTAAGTAATTAATGGGTCAGGTGTTTATATCAAGACCGCAACCTTGATTATAATAATTGTTATCACCACCCGCGCAACCAATGTTCGTTTAATTATATAAATGTTCATTTCAATACCACTTCCCCATGTAATGTGGTGTCTGTTCAGTAATGACAGATTGGGCATGGTTAGTTGGAACTTTGGGTCTAAATGGATGCCATATGAGCTCCACCTAAAGGAAAAATTGACTAACCAAGTTACATTAGTTAGTATATAACTGAAAATTGTGTGTAGTGTAGTGTGCCTCAGGATAGCTCAGTGGTTAGAGCACCAGATTCCGAAGCAGACGTGCCCAGGTTCGTATCCTTTCCGCGGCAAATTCTGGCCAGTACTTGATGAGTTCCCAATAAGGACGAAACCGGTCTACTGGATGAATTGCCTTTTCTACACTATACAATTCTTAGTTTATACTGACATATGTAAGTAATTAATGGGTCAGGTGTTTATATCAAGACCGCAACCTTGATTATAATAATTGTTATCACCACCCGCGCAACCAATGTTCGTTTAATTATATAAATGTTCATTTCAATACCACTTCCCCATGTAATGTGGTGTCTGTTCAGTAATGACAGATTGGGCATGGTTAGTTGGAACTTTGGGTCTAAATGGATGCTATATGAGCTCCACCTAAAGGAAAAATTGACTAACCAAGTTACATTAGTTAGTATATAACTGAAAATTGTGTGTAGTGTAGTGTGCGGCAGGATAGCTCAGTGGTTAGAGCACCAGATTCCGAAGCAGACGTGCCCAGGTTCGTATCCTGTCCGCGGCAAATTCTGGCCAGTACTTGATGAGTTCCCAATAAGGACGAAACCGGTCTACTGGATGAATTGCCTTTTCTACACTATACAATTCTTAGTTTATACTGACATATGTAAGTAATTAATGGGTCAGGTGTTTATATCAAGACCGCAACCTTGATTATAATAATTGTTATCACCACCCGCGCAACCAATGTTCGTTTAATTATATAAATGTTCATTTCAATACCATTTCCCCATGTAATGTGGTGTCTGTTCAGTAATGACAGATTGGGCATGGTTAGTTGGAACTCTGGGTCTAAATGGATGCCATATGAGCTCCACCTAAAGGAAAAATTGACTAACCAAGTTACATAAGTTAGTATATAACTGAAAATTGTGTGTAGTGTAGTGTGCGGCAGGATAGCTCAGTGGTTAGAGCACCTGATTCCGAAGCAGACGTGCCCAGGTTCGTATCCTGTCCGCGGCAAATTCTGGCCAGTACTTGATGAGTTCCCAATAAGGACGAAACCGGTCTACTGGATGAATTGCCTTTTCTACACTATACAATTCTTAGTTTATACTGACATATGTAAGTAATTAATGGGTCAGGTGTTTATATCAAGACCGCAACCTTGATTATAATAATTGTTATCACCACCGCGCAACCAATGTTCGTTTAATTATATAAATGTTCATTTCAATACCACTTCCCCATGTAATGTGGTGTCTCTTCAGTAATGACAGATTGGGCATGGTTAGTTGGAACTTTGGGTCTAAATGGATGCCATATGAGCTCCACCTAAAGGAAAAATTGACTAACCAAGTTACATTAGTTAGTATATAACTGAAAATTGTGTGTAGTGTAGTGTGCGGCAGGATAGCTCAGTGGTTAGAGCACCAGATTCCGAAGCAGACGTGCCCAGGTTCGTATCCTGTCCGCGGCAAATTCTGGCCAGTACTTGATGAGTTCCCAATAAGGACGAATCCGGTCTACTGGATGAATTGCCTTTTCTACACTATACAATTCTTAGTTTATACTGACATATGTAAGTAATTAATGGGTCAGGTGTTTATATCAAGACCGCAACCTTGATTATAATAATTGTTATCACCACCCGCGCAACCAATGTTCGTTTAATTATATAAATGTTCATTTCAATACCATTTCCCCATGTAATGTGGTGTCTGTTCAGTAATGACAGATTGGGCATGGTTAGTTGGAACTTTGGGTCTAAATGGATGCCATATGAGCTCCACCTAAAGGAAAAATTGACTAACTAAGTTACATTAGTTAGTATATAACTGAAAATTGTGTGTAGTGTAGTGTGCGGCAGGATAGCTCAGTGGTTAGAGCACCAGATTCCGAAGCAGACGTGCCCAGGTTCGTATCCTGTCCGCGGCAAATTCTGGCCAGTACTTGATGAGTTCCCAATAAGGACGAAACCGGTCTACTGGATGAATTGCCTTTTCTACACTATACAATTCTTAGTTTATACTGACATATGTAAGTAATTAATGGGTCAGGTGTTTATATCAAGACCGCAACCTTGATTATAATAATTGTTATCACCACCCGCGCAACCAATGTTCGTTTAATTATATAAATGTTCATTTCAATACCATTTCCCCATGTAATGTGGTGTCTGTTCAGTAATGACAGATTGGGCATGGTTAGTTGGAACTTTGGGTCTAAATGGATGCCATATGAGCTCCACCTAAAGGAAAAATTGACTAACCAAGTTACATTAGTTAGTATATAACTGAAAATTGTGTGTAGTGTAGTGTGCGGCAGGATAGCTCAGTGGTTAGAGCACCAGATTCCGAAGCAGACGTGCCCAGGTTCGTATCCTGTCCGCGGCAAATTCTGGCCAGTACTTGATGAGTTCCCAATAAGGACGAAACCGGTCTACTGGATGAATTGCCTTTTCTACACTATACAATTCTTAGTTTATACTGACATATGTAAGTAATTAATGGGTCAGGTGTTTATATCAAGACCGCAACCTTGAATATAATAATTGTTATCACCACCCGCGCAACCAATGTTCGTTTAATTATATAAATGTTCATTTCAATACCATTTCCCCATGTAATGTGGTGTCTGTTCAGTAATGACAGATTGGGCATGGTTAGTTGGAACTTTGGGTCTAAATGGATGCCATATGAGCTCCACCTAAAGGAAAAATTGACTAACCAAGTTACATTAGTTAGTATATAACTGAAAATTGTGTGTAGTGTAGTGTGCGGCAGGATAGCTCAGTGGTTAGAGCACCAGATTCCGAAGCAGACGTGCCCAGGTTCGTATCCTGTCCGCGGCAAATTCTGGCCAGTACTTGATGAGTTCCCAATAAGGACGAAACCGGTCTACTGGATGAATTGCCTTTTCTACACTATATACAATTCTTAGTTTATACTGACATATGTAAGTAATTAATGGGTCAGGTGTTTATATCAAGACCGCAACCTTGATTATAATAATTGTTATCACCACCCGCGCAACCAATGTTCGTTTAATTATATAAATGTTCATTTCAATACCATTTCCCCATGTAATATGGTGTCTGTTCAGTAATGACAGATTGGGCATGGTTAGTTGGAACTTTGGGTCTAAATGGATGCCATATGAGCTCCACCTAAAGGAAAAATTGACTAACCAAGTTACATTAGTTAGTATATAACTGAAAATTGTGTGTAGTGTAGTGTGCGGCAGGATAGCTCAGTGGTTAGAGCACCAGATTCCGAAGCAGACGTGCCCAGGTTCGTATCCTGTCCGCGGCAAATTCTGGCCAGTACTTGATGAGTTCCCAATAAGGACGAAACCGGTCTACTGGATGAATTGCCTTTTCTACACTATACAATTCTTAGTTTATACTGACATATGTAAGTAATTAATGGGTCAGGTGTTTATATCAAGACCGCAACCTTGATTATAATAATTGTTATCACCACCCGCGCAACCAATGTTCGTTTAATTATATAAATGTTCATTTCAATACCATTTCCCCATGTAATGTGGTGTCTGTTCAGTAATGACAGATTGGGCATGGTTAGTTGGAACTTTGGGTCTAAATGGATGCCATATGAGCTCCACCTAAAGGAAAAATTGACTAACCAAGTTACATTAGTTAGTATATAACTGAAAATTGTGTGTAGTGTAGTGTGCGGCAGGATAGCTCAGTGGTTAGAGCACCAGATTCCGAAGCAGACGTGCCCAGGTTCGTATCCTGCCCGCGGCAAATTCTGGCCAGTACTTGATGAGTTCCCAATAAGGACGAAACCGGTCTACTGGATGAATTGCCTTTTCTACACTATACAATTCTTAGTTTATACTGACATATGTAAGTAATTAATGGGTCAGGTGTTTATATCAAGACCGCAACCTTGATTATAATAATTGTTATCACCACCCGCGCAACCAATGTTCGTTTAATTATATAAATGTTCATTTCAATACCATTTCCCCATGTAATGTGGTGTCTGTTCAGTAATGACAGATTGGGCATGGTTAGTTGGAACTTTGGGTCTAAATGGATGCCATATGAGCTCCACCTAAAGGAAAAATTGACTAACCAAGTTACATTAGTTAGTATATAACTGAAAATTGTGTGTAGTGTAGTGTGCGGCAGGATAGCTCAGTGGTTAGAGCACCAGATTCCGAAGCAGACGTGCCCAGGTTCGTATCCCGTCCGCGGCAAATTCTGGCCAGTACTTGATGAGTTCCCAATAAGGACGAAACCGGTCTACTGGATGAATTGCCTTTTCTACACTATACAATTCTTAGTTTATACTGACATATGTAAGTAATTAATGGGTCAGGTGTTTATATCAAGACCGCAACCTTGATTATAATAATTGTTATCACCACCCGCGCAACCAATGTTCGTTTAATTATATAAATGTTCATTTCAATACCACTTCCCCATGTAATGTGGTGTCTGTTCAGTAATGACAGATTGGGCATGGTTAGTTGGAACTTTGGGTCTAAATGGATGCCATATGAGCTCCACCTAAAGGAAAAATTGACTAACCAAGTTACATTAGTTAGTATATAACTGAAAATTGTGTGTAGTGTAGTGTGCGGCAGGATAGCTCAGTGGTTAGAGCACCAGATTCCGAAGCAGACGTGCCCAGGTTCGTATCCTGTCCGCGGCAAATTCTGGCCAGTACTTGATGAGTTCCCAATAAGGACGAAACCGGTCTACTGGATGAATTGCCTTTTCTACACTATATACAATTCTTAGTTTATACTGACATATGTAAGTAATTAATGGGTCAGGTGTTTATATCAAGACCGAAACCTTGATTATAATAATTGTTATCACCACCCGCGCAACCAATGTTCGTTTAATTATATAAATGTTCATTTCAATACCACTTCCCCATGTAATGTGGTGTCTGTTCAGTAATGACAGATTGGGCATGGTTAGTTGGAACTTTGGGTCTAAATGGATGCCATATGAGCTCCACCTAAAGGAAAAATTGACTAACCAAGTTACATTAGTTAGTATATAACTGAAAATTGTGTGTAGTGTAGTGTGCGGCAGGATAGCTCAGTGGTTAGAGCACCAGATTCCGAAGCAGACGTGCCCAGGTTCGTATCCTGTCCGCGGCAAATTCTGGCCAGTACTTGATGAGTTCCCAATAAGGACGAAACCGGTCTACTGGATGAATTGCCTTTTCTACACTATACAATTCTTAGTTTATACTGACATATGTAAGTAATTAATGGGTCATGTGTTTATATCAAGACCGCAACCTTGATTATAATAATTGTTATCACCACCCGCGCAACCAATGTTCGTTTAATTATATAAATGTTCATTTCAATACCATTTCCCCATGTAATGTAGTGTCTGTTCAGTAATGACAGATTGGGCATGGTTAGTTGGAACTTTGGGTCTAAATGGATGCCATATGAGCTCCACCTAAAGGAAAAATTGACTAACCAAGTTACATTAGTTAGTATATAACTGAAAATTGTGTGTAGTGTAGTGTGCGGCAGGATAGCTCAGTGGTTAGAGCACCAGATTCCGAAGCAGACGTGCCCAGGTTCGTATCCTGTCCGCGGCAAATTCTGGCCAGTACTTGATGAGTTCCCAATAAGGACGAAACCGGTCTACTGGATGAATTGCCTTTTCTACACTATACAATTCTTAGTTTATACTGACATATGTAAGTAGTTAATGGGTCAGGTGTTTATATCAAGACCGCAACCTTGATTATAATAATTGTTATCACCACCCGCGCAACCAATGTTCGTTTAATTATATAAATGTTCATTTCAATACCATTTCCCCATGTAATGTGGTGTCTGTTCAGTAATGACAGATTGGGCATGGTTAGTTGGAACTTTGGGTCTAAATGGATGCCATATGAGCTCCACCTAAAGGAAAAATTGACTAACTAAGTTACATTAGTTAGTATATAACTGAAAATTGTGTGTAGTGTAGTGTGCGGCAGGATAGCTCAGTGGTTAGAGCACCAGATTCCGAAGCAGACGTGCCCAGGTTCGTATCCTGTCCGCGGCAAATTCTGGCCAGTACTTGATGAGTTCCCAATAAGGACGAAACCGGTCTACTGGATGAATTGCCTCTTCTACACTATACAATTCTTAGTTTATACTGACATATGTAAGTAATTAATGGGTCAGGTGTTTATATCAAGACCGCAACCTTGATTACAATAATTGTTATCACCACCCGCGCAACCAATGTTCGTTTAATTATATAAATGTTCATTTCAATACCATTTCGCCATGTAATGTGGTGTCTGTTCAGTAATGACAGATTGGGCATGGTTAGTTGGAACTTTGGGTCTAAATGGATGCCATATGAGCTCCACCTAAAGGAAAATTGACTAACCAAGTTACATTAGTTAGTATATAACTGAAAATTGTGAGTAGTGTAGTGTGCGGCAGGATAGCTCAGTGGTTAGAGCACCAGATTCCGAAGCAGACGTGCCCAGGTTCTTATCCTGTCCGCGGCAAATTCTGGCCAGTAATTAATGAGTTCCCAATAAGGACGAAACCGGTCTACTGGATGAATTCCCTTTTCTACACTATACAATTCTTAGTTTATACTGACATATGTAAGTAATTAATGAATAAAACTTTGTAATCTTCTCGTCGTTTTGTTCTTAATTATCAGCGAAAAGAACCACAAATTTGCTTTGGGTCTCAATCATTCAGTATCCTGTGGATATCAGCGTATCCGGGTAAGCTTACTTAATTAATATAATATATATAAATTACAAGTAATTTAATAATATCATGTCTGGTTTATTAAATACTGAGGATACAGAGTAGTTGGCTAGTGGACTTCAGGATTGTAGCGTAAGAGATAGTTCAGAGGAACTTAAGTGTTCCAAGATAGATGATCATTCCGCATATATGGATTTTCCGGGCCTGGCATCCAGGAGACCCCTTTATGGTAGTGACCTAAGGGCCTCTACAACAAGTAGGTTATTACAGGATATTGCGGATTTGAATTTAGCAGATGTGAATGGAAATAAAAGGACTTCAAGCGATCTGGCATCTATGGGGTTCTCAGATACTAATAGGTTAGGGGCCTCTACAATTCTATTTATAGTGATATGCAGAATAAATGTAAACTAACTCGCACCAGTAGGCTAACAAAGCATTAAGACAAGAATAAAATAAAATAATATTATTACATATTTCGTAATCGAAAAACAGGCAATTGCTCCCTTACCCCATAGTACAATTTTATACAATAAAGCAGTAATATTAATTCCTTTGATATTATAAAAACAAATATTATAAACATATTACCAGTTATTAACATATCACATTTTGTTAACGAATTTTTTTCAAAAAGCAAACTAAAGATAATTAAGTTTAAATCGTGCTTTTTTTCTACCAAGTAACGCTTATATTACCGTTTAAATTATACTAATATAGTTGGTTAAGAAGGTTAACCAGAGCCGTAACATATGAAAGATAGCAATACAAATAAATAACTCATTGAAAAATACTAACAAATATTTTTTCTGCATAAATTTTAAACAATAACAATTTTGTAACGACAGAAAAAAATTGCGGACATATTGTGTAATTTAAATTCAATTTTATTTACGTTGTACCAATGAGAAAAACGCGAAACTTGCCGTTAGCCAATAGTGTGCAAGTAGACATATATTACTATGGCATGGCTATTTAAGCACGGCAAATACACCATGCAGTTTAGTTGTCGCATTTGCCTTCTGCTTTGCGTTACCTTTTGCGTGCTGTCGGTTGTCATTACCTACGCTGGTTATTGGATTTGTTTCACCAACAATTTTTTTTTTTAGAATAGAATATCTTTATTTGGATTCAAACCACACATGTTCCATCAAATAATAAAATTAGAAAATATACATCCGTGACTCATCTTGTTGCTGTACAACCAGCAAGACGAGCCAATTAATGCAGAACTTCAACGAAGTTTTCCACATCGAAATTACAACGCAACAACAGAATTAAAACCACAGCCAGAGTCAACCCAAGGTTTAGGACATCTTCACACACGGTATTTGCCGGAGAACGCACGACCAGGCCCTGTTAAGGGCCCCTATCAGAACAATAACTCTATCCATAGCACCTTAACCGAGTTAGTAACGTCGTACGGCATTTACCTGAAGCCGGGGCGTTCACAATATGTTTGGAATTATAAATGGAATACAACTCACGATGCTCATATGCGCTTTTAAAACACTATATCAGAGAAAGTGCTGAATTATTATATAGCCTTCGAAATAACTAGTGTTAAATTCATTTGTGTAAATCCGTGTTTGATGTGTAAGGACACAAAGCATTTCGTTGACATATTGCGTAAATTAAATTCAATTCAATTTACGCGGCACCAATAAGAAAAAAGCGAAATTTTCTGTTAACCCATTATGTGCGAGCTTTCGTTTTCAAGGCTATTTTGAGTTCGATGAATTTACCAAGCAAGTCATTTTTCGCGTTTACCGTCTGTTGTACGTTACGTTTGCGTTCTGTGTGCTTTCGTCACCTATGGTGATTTTTGGGCTTGCTTCACACACATTGGCAATTTCAGTCACGCCAATCTTGTTGCTGTACAACTAGAGAGACGAAGCAACATCTACAGTTGATCCTTTCAGTGAGCCAGTTACTGCAGAACTGCAAAGAGATTACACAGCTAGTCACTCTCCACGGATGTT
>JAQBSW010013223.1:0-14594 GCA_029291075.1 Eudiplozoon nipponicum | reverse complement strand
AGACGGCATAGGATACGGGGTAGGTTTAGCTATCAGATGTTAGGAGAAAACTAACCATTTTATTAACATAAAGCCTAGGACCTCCGAATGCATATGCAAAATTGCTAAAGGATGCCAGCTACTATCATCACTAACGCACGCTTATTCGTTGCTCCTGGTTTCTTTTCGGAATCCCATATACCCTTGGTGGCTTCTCTTCGTCGTTTATATCTAGTTATAGGTTAATTCTATCTGTCGTTGTCCTGGGTCATTCAGTGCGATTGGGGTGTTGGGATTTAGTGTCGAACTGGCTTCGAAACACTTTCCAACACAAATGAAACTAATTTTACTCATTCTGCACCGGAGTGATGTATTTTGATTATAAGGCATTCTTACATTCTAGTCTGGATAGGTAAATACGCTTATTCTGATATTTAATATTTTTTAACTCATTTTGGAAAAAAGTGAAGACTCAAAAGGAGATTCTTAGTATTCGCAATAATAAATGACATAAATTAAATGAAATCATTCATTCCTACATAAATGTACCATTCAACCGCAACCCCACGCGACGCGCCAGAGTCCTAATACAAATTTTCTCTCATAGATTATACAGTAACCCGCGGCTCTGCGTTAGAAACCCAACAGTATCATTTCATCAGATCCGGTTTTCCTTAGGGTCACATATACGAATTCTGGTTTTAGAAAATCTTTCTCTTAACTGTGATTTTAGAGATAATCTCTGTTATTTTCAAGCAGTTTTAATTGAGATTTCTTGAGCTGCAATTTTATTTGTAATTAATAGGGTTTTGTTTAATAATAATACACACCCGCGCGTAATACGCCGGTAATATGCAGTGGATTTATGAGTTATAGCTATCAAAGCCATGTTTTATATTTTGTGTGTTTTTAATCGTTTATCCGTGAAAAATATCTACACTGCTAAAATATTTTGGATTTATTTATTGTGTTTATTATGACTATTTGCTTTTGGGCCTAGATATTAACTTGTGTTAACAATATTTTATTTTTTTGCCGTCTAGAGCACGGTCAATTTTGACTAACAGTGAATATTAATTTACCTTCCAACCTTGTTCATAATACACGTATGATAATTCGACTTAGCCTTCTCCCATTGCAACAATGGGAATTAAATAATGAGACTGATTAGAAGAACGTCACACGAAACCCTTTTCTTCCGACGTCAGCTACCAGGCATAGGTAGGAATAACATAGCATCGCAAAATAAACAGCTACCCCGCACAACCTCTTACATAAACCGCAACACATTTTACATAAATGGTGCCCCGCCTCGTCGAGCACACATCCAATAAATAATTAATCAGCAACTCTAGTCATTAGGAGTATCGAGCAGGCGGTAATCCTCCCGCCAGCCCAAGCACAACGGATGAATGACGCGGAAGAGTTAATCCGATAAAGCGGCGAAAACACAAAAGAAAAAAATCCTGAGCCACAAAACACAGCAAGCCAATCTCTCGAGATCACAATTCTTAAAATCAGCCAAACGATGATGGGTGGAGACAATGTATTACTGCCATCATACTCGACAACGCACGCACACAAAAAATGACGTCGAGCTCGGGAAATGCAGGAAGCCCGGTGGCGAGCCCAGCAACAAGCCGCACCACCACATGGACCTAGTACAAGATATGCAAATTCGATCTAGACTACCTTGACGAGTGGATCGACGATGCTACTTTATTGGCCGAGGTGTCCAATATAACAGTAGAGGGTCACATCTTTTTGAGGGCTTGGGAGACAATCCCCATTTCTTTCAGACGCGAACTCAAAGACATCCTGCATCAGTACACTAAGGACACATATTCACAGCCATGGAAGAGCCTGCAAAGCACGTTGCTTTCGCGGTAGAGCGCAATCAAACTATTGTCTTTACAGCGACGGCTCCAGTCAAGTCATGCTTTAAGCGCCCAAAGCCCTGCAACCAGCCTCATCGTCATTTGCTTGTATCAATATCTTTTCTCATACTTGACTCAAACTCTGGCGACTTTTTCCTCATAGACACTGGTTCAGACGTCAGCTTACTCTGCCAGAATTATTTTGAACCCACCCACCCAGTCAACACCAGCAGTCTTACCTGCGCCAATGGCTCCAGCATAGCGACGTTTGGGGTACGAGTACACACAATCTCGTTCTCCAACTCAAAACAATGTTTCAAGTATCCTTTCATCATTGCCAACACGACAAGAAACATCATTGGACGTGACATCCTCAAAAATTTGGACCTCTCTATACGTCCAAAAACACGAGAGATACGCACTGCTGACAATCAATTGCTATCGTCAATGCTCAAACAGACGACTCGCGCCAAAGCAGTCTCATTTATTCAGCTAATTCCTCCAAGTTCCTCATGTACCACAACTGAACGATGTTCTAAAGCGACATTAAGAGATTTTCAAACCTATCTGCTTTATGCCCGATCTCAAGGGGAAGCGTGCCATCACAGCTCATAGCATCATCTTATCGAATCCACTTCCTCGTCCTCCCAGAGCACATTAATTGGCACCACACAAGCAATGATACGCTGTTCCTCGATATTGAATTATCAGGTGGCGAAGAGCCAACGTCAGTGTTTACTCGTTACGACAGAGCCATAAACTCTCCTGTAAGGTTAGCCCTCTTCATTGTGAACTAATTTTCATTGTGGGGGTGTGTAGGTAACGCGCAGCTTCGCGTTACATCCCAACAGTATCAATTTCACATATACGAATTCTGGTTTTAGACAATCATTCTCTTAACTGTGATTTTAGAAAAAATCTCTGTTAGTTTCAAGCAGTTTTAATTGAGATTTCTTGAACTGCAATTTTATTTGTAATTAATAGGGTTTTATTTTATAATAATATACTCCCGCGCGTAATACGCCAGTAACATGCAGTGGATTTATGAGTTATAGCTATCAAAGCCATGATTTATAGTTTGTGGGTTTTTAATCGTTTATCCGTGAACAGCAACTTCTCTGCTAAGACATTCTGGATTTATTTATTTTGTTTATTATGACTATTTGCTTTTGTGCCTAGATATTAACTTGTGTTAACAATATTTTATTTTGTTGCCGTCTAGAGCACGGTCAATTTTGACTAACAGTGAATTTTAATTTACTTTGCAACCTTGTTCATAATACACGTATGATAATTCGACTTAGCCTTCTCCCATTGCAACAATGAGAATTAAATAATGAGACTGATTAGAAGCACGACACGCAAAACCCATTTCGTCCGACGTAAGATACCAGGCATAGGTAGGAATGGCTTAGCGTCGCTAAATAAACAGCTACCCCACACAACCTCTTACATAAACTGCAACACATCCTTTAAAACAATGTTGAAAGGCCAAACCATATGTAATACCGAAACAGCAGCTCCAATGTCTAGTAGCATGAACAAAACCTGTCCGTTGAAGTGTTCTCACAATTTAACTTTAATAATATTCTTTTACGAAATAACGTTTACTTGATTTCATATTCTTCGAGGACTATTTTATTCTGAGCAGACTGCAGTGTGCTCTAATGATCCTCTTTTATGAGCACATAATTCTGACTACCCAATGAGGTTGTGGACTATAGTGTCTCATTAAATTGGATGTTCTCTCGCAGAACTATACTTACTTTTCTGTCCCCCGATCGTTGCTTTTTGCACCGCTGTATAAGATGTGAAGAATTTTCATAAATTATACTAGTTGTCATAATGGGGCTCAAACGTAATGTTGTTATGGTCATAATCGCCGAGCTTTGTAGAGTCTAAATTCTATCTTCCTGGCCTCCCGGCGTTCTCAATAGAGCACAATATCCTGTAGGATCCAGCAACATAAACATAGTGGCAACATTCGGTGGCAAATCAGATGGAAAATCAATTATTTTGACCAAGGAATCTAGGGGAATCTCCCCCGGTATTAGTAGTAGATTAGAACGTAAACAGTGGCAGAGGGCTGTCTGATTCACATCGGCTCCCTCACCAATTTTCTGTTTACCCATCTTGGTTAGGTTTTTTATGTGTATCTTTCGTTCAGCCGAGATTAATTTATCCTTGTCATCATTGTAGATATTATTTTAGTTAAATTTTTCAAACCATTTTTTCTACACACCAACGCTTTATTTTTAATAAATTAGTTAGTTCTGCCACTAAGTTGGCTACGGCAACACGGTCTTAATGCTTTCAACTTTAGGAAGAGCATTCATGATAATGCCAAATTAAAGACTATAAAAAAATCCAATAAAATGCGAAATAATTGAATATGCTCTGGAATCGTAATTTACTTCACACCGAACATTGGTTGGTCAATTGAAACTTTGAAATAAATCATTCTAAAACACACGTTTTTAACCTAATATTACGATTCCTATGTAAATAGAAAAACTGTTATTGAGATTCCGACGCATACTTACAGTTTCAATTCACGTCCGCAGCCAAATGCTAGACAGAACTTGGAGAGTTTCAAATACTGAAAAAACTGGTTTGCTACATGAATTATTTTTGTTATCTTATAAAATGTTTAGCTTATATTGAGAAAGTAATATTTAATAGTACCCTTTCCATATAAAAATTTAAAAATGAATCCTTCCAGAAACAAGAACCATTTTTTTACATTTTTGACTCATGCATTTACAAATCAAAACACAAACATACACATTGAAGGAAAAAACAAAAAATAAAAGATGATAGAGGGAGTGTGGAATGAGAGAACGAACAATAATTTTATGTGTAACATTCCAATTTTATGCCTAGACATGCACTTTCTGCTTGCAAATATCAAGCTGCAGATTGTTTAGTCATAGATTTTCATATGTGGCCAACTCATATCTGGTATTGAATTTAGTATTATCATATTGGCCTTGACTAATAATATACATCTGAGGTTTTTCGGACGTTTACATTTTCTGTATTAATTTGAAAGAGGTTTTTTCGTTATTATAAGAGGTTTTGTGGGGTAGCTTTTTATTTAGCGATGCTATGCCATTCATACATATGCCTGGTAGCGGTCGTCGGAGAAAATTAGTTTCATGGGCCGTGCTCATGATTAACATCCGATCTCTTTCCAATTGGTGATGTGAGAAGGCTAAGTCGAATTATCATACGTATATTGTACACAATATTACAAAGTAAATTAAAATTCACTGTTAGTCAAAATTGACCGTGCTCTAGACGGCAACAAAATAATATATTGTCACCACAAGTTACTACCTGGGCATAAAAACAAAGTCACAATAAAAACTATAAATTAACCCAGAAAGTCTTAGCAGAACAGATAGTTTTCATATGAATGATTAAAGAACATAAAATAGAAATCCTGAATGTCTTAGCAGAACAGTTAATAGTTATGTATAAAGGGATAAAATACACAAAATATATAAATCCTGGCTTTGAGCGTTAAATCACATAAATCCACTGCATGTTACCGGCGGATTACGCGCGAATGTGTATTATACTTAATCAAAACCATATTAATTACGAATAAATTTGCAGTTCAAGAAATCTCAGTTAAAACTGCTTGAAACTAACAGGGATTGTTTCTAAAATCACAGTTAAGAGAATGATTGCCTGGAAATTCCATAAGTTGCTTCAATAATAAGAATTCTATTAAAATGATAAAATATAATTGACCTAATGTTACAAATATGTTTCTGCCTTAATCATAAAACTACACCAGATTAACAAATATACTCATAAAATCTATGAAACGCCCCGGCTTAAAGTAAATGCCGTACGACGTTTCAAAGCAGTGAGATGCCAAGATGACTGTGAAGTAGTACTGTTGGTGGGCCTTATTAGGGCCGGAATTGCCTTTTTAGGGAAATGCCAAGAAAGTTAGATAGTGTAGTAGTGTCGAGAAGTACACCTAGACACTTGAAACCTGCTCTGGTTGACAGACTGGTGTTCCTTCTTTTGTGTCGTTGAAATCAGCGGCGAGAGACTGTGTGAAGGCTGAGAGGTGTCTCGTTGCAGATCTGCGACAACACGTGGTGACTGGCACACGTAAATTCTAATAAATAGATGTTGCTCCGTCTAAGTAGTTGGCCTGACTAGGTGACTCTGCTTGTGAAGAAAGTCCAGAAACCAGCGTAGGTGAACAGACAGTGTGACAGGAGACAGCACGTACACTTAGTGCGCAGCAGAAATCAAACGTGATTACTAACAAGCATGGTAAATGCACCGTGCTTATATATTATTGAAATCGAAAGCTCGCACGCCATTGGTTACTGGCAAATTTTGCGATTTTTGATTGGTGCCGCGTAAATTAAATTTGAATTTATTTGCGCAATATGTCGGGGAATTGTTCTTGAGCCGTTACATCACTTTCCTCTCAGAAAAAAGGAAAAATATTCCTTTCGGCGAGGCTTGATAATAAATGTATGGCAGAGTTCGAAAACAGTTAAGCAACTAGTTATGATTCTGCACATAGCTATATAAAAAATACGGTACATGCTGGACTGAGCATGCTTGTTGGTTGCTTCAACAATGATATGATGCCAAATAACCAATAGGAATTGATATACAAATTGTTAGCTCTAGTGACCGCTCATACAGCGTGAGTCAAAATAGAGCAGAGTGAGGTTTGGAGAAATGCAGCGTAAGGATTTCAAGATAGATTGTCACTGAAGTTGCCAGGTTTATGTTGAAACTACTTAGTGTTGCTACAAAAGACGTTAGCTCTAAGTAGCTGGTCATACCACAATTGACAGTATGAGCTCAGGTGTGAGCCATTCGTCATAATGCAAAAATATATACATCAAAATCAAAGAGTAAAGACTAAATGTGTACTCGAACATTGCCGCAGAGATGGCATAAAACCAAAGAACTGTTCAAAAATGCTACACAATGGTTAGCTAAGAACACTTGGTTATACCTCGTGAGACAAGTGAGTGTGAGAAGAAAAATGAATCATGTGGACTCATAGAGGTCACGTTGCGTGACAGAGGGCGCAAGTCTTACGCATAAAGTTAAATTACTGATACTTAGAATAACGATTACGCAGTATGCAAAGCAAGCTATTGCTAGGTTGAGATTGTAGGCAGATGGAGCCTGAGACGTTTGTAGAAGGTTGAATGCTCTCAGGATCAGGCGGTTCGATAAACGGTTTCAACCTGTCTATGCTTACTGATGTAGGTGTTGCACCTTGCATGATAATGAAGTATTTTGGCTGTCTGAGCAAAATCGGGTAAGGACCACGATACTCTGGTTGTAGTGGTGCAATAGCAGTGTCGTTACGAACGAATACTCTCTTGCAGTTGTGGAGCTGCGCGTGAACAAAGACTGGACGAGGCGTATGTCTCGGCTGCTGTTCAGACATGTTACCGAAATGAAGTAGGAGGCGAGTACTTACGTCTTGTGGGTCATCCTGTACGGGTAGTAAACGTGGGAGCTGACTAGGCAGGTATAGATCCATGCCGTACAAGAGTTGTGACGCAGACGTTTTAATGGATTCACAAGTACAGGAACGCACGGCAAAAAGAATTAAAGGTAGTGCATCGACCCAGTTGCCATTAATGGACAAGGATGTTAAAGCAGCTTTGAGTATACTATGCATTCTTTCGACCATACCATTAGATTGGTAATGGTAGGCAATCGTCTGACGTAAGGTGCGTCCCATAAACTGCAAGGTGATTTTTAAACGATCCGATGAGAAGCAAGTGTGTCTGTCAGTGATGATCTCATTAAGGGCACCATAATTGGATATACATGCAGAGATGAAACCGTTAATTACATCGTCTGCGGAAAAGTTGCCTAGAGGTAATGCCGCAGACCATCGTGTAAATCTATCAATCATAGTTAAAAGGTATCTGATACCTTGAACCTTTATCAAATGAACTATGTCGATGTGGACGATGTCTATGCAAGAAGTAGTTTGGGAATGTTTCAACTTAGAATGAGTGTGCCGTGTGATCTTGTTTTTCTGGCAAATGGCACAATTAGAGACCCATCGTTTAGTGTTCTGTCTTAGCTTGTGACCACGGAAAGGATCTTTAAGATTTTGGACAGTAGCCTTGCTTCCTGGGTGAAAAATTGAGTGAAATGAGTCGAAAACCTTTCTCTGAAGGCTGGTCGGCTGTACTGGCTTGTTGAGCTGCGTACCCGTGAAGTAAACAATTGGTAAGCCTTCTCAGAGACGGGATACAAACTTGATAGTGTGACGGGCTACTGATCTTTGAATACGAGTGTCACTGTGCTGTTTTGTTCGCAGGACGGTTGGCTTTAATGCAGGGTTTTTGGGGGTCACGGAGTTGACTTTGAATGACGACGGCTAATGTGGTTGGAGCCAGACGTCTGGCCTAGAAAGTGCGTCTGCAATGAAGTTCTGTTCGCCCTTGAAATCAAAGATATCGAATTGCTATTCTTTCAGACGAGACAGCTGTCTTTCCACTATGGCAGGGCTCTTGGCGACAGTTGAAGTTGCGTTTCGAAGTACGCTAACTAATGCTGCATGATCGGTGAAAGCAACAAATCTGCTGCTGCCAATGATTCTGATAAAATGGCGCACTGCGTCGTGGATGGCGTGAAATTCTCGACCGAAAGTGTCGCATCTCGTTTCTACTGGTTGAAGAGTACGCGAGTAGAAACTGATAGGCTTCCGAACTCCGTCGATATCTTGTTCCAACGTGGCTCCAATAGCGCATTTAGAAGCATCTGTTGCGACTATAAATGGTCGTTAAAAATCTGGACGCGTTTACATTGGAGCATTTGCTAACGTGTTGATGACGAATCGAAAAAATTCCTCGTCTTCAGATGACCAAGTAATGATGGAGTTCTTGCTAAGTCCTTTTTGATTCCGCAGGTGTCTGCACAAAAGATAAAGTTGTCTTAAAAGGCCGGGTAGGAATACCTTTTTGCGTGATACGATGCCCTAGAAAGTCCGCGGATGTAGTTGCAATCTGTGTTTTGTCACAGTTGGTCTTGAGTACATGGTTGGATAAGTGTGAGAGGAAATTTCGCAAATGCTTGGCATAAGATTCTAAGTCTGGATTGAATAATATTATGTCATCGAGATATGACATACAATAAGCGGCATCGTTGCGAAGTATGTTGTCCATGAATTTTTGAAAGTCTGTGTAACAATCTTAAGTCCAAAAGGCTTGTAAAGATATTCTAAATGGTCAAATGGAGTGATGAACGCAGCCTTTTCAATATCTTCTGGCGCTACCGAGATGTGGTGGTAGGCTTGTCTGAGGTCAATCACTGAGAAGAAATTGCTGCCGCTGAGTTTTTCAAGTAAGATGTTAATATTGTGAATAAAATATGCATTAGATTTTGTCACCGAATTTAGCTTGCAGTAATCTCCGCAGGCCCTACACGATCCGCATGATTTGGAGACTAAGTGCAATGGTGACGCCCATGATTTTTTCGATGGTCTGATGATGTTCTTTTCCAACATCATTGAAAGTTCCTACTGGGCAGCTTTCAGTTTAGCAGGAGCCAATGGTTTCTTCTTGAGTGCAATAGGTTCTTTTTCTGTGCCAATATGGTGCATCGTGTTGGAGACTCGTAGCTCTGACTTGCTGCGATCGAAAAGCGACTTGTGTTCTCGAAGAGCTGCTGGGACCTGTAACACCAAACGCTCGGAGGCAATGTGTCCAAAATCTTTGCACAAGTCCGGTGGAGGGGTGGATGATCTTTTGAGTGGCAAGATCAACAATGTGCCAAAATTTCAAAAGTTTTTGTTTCATTGTGACGCCGTTGAGGCCGTTCATGGGCATAAAGTACGGTCTTCTACTTTCTGCACCACACGTTTCCCGATCCTGATGTTCCATTGCGCCTGTTTTCTGTGGTCTTTCCCGTCAACTGTGGAAATTGGCATACATTCAAAAATTCTTCCGAACGGCAGAGACAGATGTGACATGAATAAAAAAAATTCTGGGGATTAAAGCACCAGTTCTTTGGGGCATATCTATTAAAAGATTGTGGGGATCAAGATCGCAGCCTACTGTTATTTCAAGTTTATCGAGTAAAATTGGGTCGAGCATTAACCTGATTTAGCTCGGATTTCCCTATGTCCACTCCTTCTAGAACTTTAGCCATGTTCGCTATTGATCTCACTAAAATGGAGATCCTATTATCCTGTGTAGAAGGACAAAATGATGATAAATTTAACTTAGGTTCCAAAACCCTAAATTTTAACTCGCATCTACCAGATAAGTCATCTGTTGAGAGAGTGTTGGAGCGCTGTCTGGGGAACAGTTTTATTGGCCGAGGAAGATTGTCAATAAATATAACACTAGACTCATGATCACAAAAATATTGGTTTTATAACAACGTTTCCGCAATTCCCTTAAAATCGCATATTTGTTTATTATCTGCTCAGCTTCATTGGGACCTAACAAACATTCTATTTAATTTTGTAGGCCCGAAATGGGATCGGGTAGTTTCCTAATGGCCTCGAGCTTCGGATAAATTAGTCGTTGCAATTCTGAAGGTAGTTTATCGAAAATCTTTGACAGTTTTTAATGACTGTCATATTCTGGAAACGGGGAGAAATCTGAGTCAATGCGCATAAAGAATAGTTCGCTATCTCTATACCCAACATGAACATCAATATCTAAAATTGTACCTGACATTCTAATAATCTTCCGGGATCTTAAAAGCACAAATTTATAAGCAAAATGAAATGCATAAAAAATGTGAATCAAAACGCTTACCCAATGTCTGCTTCCACATTTGAAACAAAATCTGCGTAGTGAGCGTAGAACACAGTTGAAATTAGTTGTTTCACAAAATCAAAAGTCACAGTTCTGCACTTTTGTACAGTAAAAAATTTTCTTTCACAAAATAAAAAAACTCTTCGTCCACATTCCAGTTTGGCACACGAGAACACAAAGATATGCAATTTTGTACGTAGGAGCAAAATTTTGAATAGAACACCTCCCATCAAAACATTCCCAACAAAAAAAAGATTCACAACCAAAGTAAAATGTGGTATATGCTAACGTCGATTTACTGTACTCCCAAAAAAAATGAAATGAAAAATAAACACAGGCGATTGTATTTATGCCAAATGTTTTGTGATTTGCGAATAAGTAAACAAACAGTACTGTTCTCAGTATCCTAGCGCGGTCGCCAATTTGTAAACCGCCCCGGCTTCAAGTAAATGCCGTACAACGTCACAAAGTCAGTTAGGTAGATGGCTAAGATTAGTACTGTTGAGGCCCTTATCAGGGTCTCTGTTGCATTCTACGGCAAATGCTGAGAAAGTTAGTGTAGCAGTGTCAAGAAATACTCCTAGACACTTGAAGCCAGCTCTGGTTGACTGGCTGTTGTTCCTTCTTTTGTGACGTTGACATCAGTGACGAGAGACTGCATGAAATCTGAGTAATGTCTCGTTGAAGATCTGCGACAACACCGAGGTAACTGGCACACGTGAAGGTCCAATAAGCAGATATTGCTCCGTATCAATATTTGTGCAGCAACAAGATTGGCGTGATCTAAATTGACTTTGTGTGTGAAGAAAGTCCAGAAGTCAGCATAGGTGAAAAGCCAGTTTGACAGGAAACAGCAAACACGCGTAGTGAACAGCAGAATGCAAACGTGATAACTGACTGTCTTGATAAATTCACCGTGCTTAAATAGCATTAAATCGAAAGCTGGTACACCATTGGTTAACGGCAAATTTGGCTTGTTTTAATTGGTGCAATGCAAATTGAATTTGAATTACATTTACGCAATATGTCGGCGAATTGTTCTTGAGACGTTACGGTACCAATATTGTATTAAGTCGAAGTTAGGTATAAATTTTCTATATAAAATCGTGTAAATACTAAGGTATATCAGGGTAGATTTTTAATTAACATGATTTAATTTCAAATAGTTAATTAAAATTGTGGCCCAGCTGAGGACAATGCCTACATATTAATCAATGAAATTTAAGCGAATCGGCACATTATTTCGAACTTTCTGTAAAATAAAATATATTATTATTGTCTCATGAAATTAATTGCTTTGGTTTTATATTAAAATTTGATTTGATTTAATGAGTATATTTGTTCATTTGGTTTAATTTTGTGACTGAGGCAGAAACATATTTGTGCAATTAGGTCAATTGTGTATTACCTTTAAAATCGTATTATTTTTCTCGGAGAGGAAAGTGATGTAACGGCTCAGATTAATTCGCCGAAATATTGCCAAAATCAAATTCAAATTTTAATATTTTGAACCAATTAAAGCTCGCCAAAATTGCCGTTAATGAATGGCGTGAAACTTCGCACCTATATAAGCACGGTGCAATTACCATGCAACACACTTCTGCTATATTCGCTAAGTGTGATTGCTGTCGCTCTCTTCACTTGACTGTCTACCTACGCCGACTTCTGGACTTACGTTTACCACGCTGTGTCATCTTGTTGCTAAGTCTTCAGTCACGCCAATCTTCTTGTTGCCGTAAAATTAGTCATACGTAATCGATCATCTTTTAAGCAGATTTCTACGTGTGCCATCCACCACGGTGTTGCCAAAGAAACTCAAATCCAGTTTCAACAACTGTACTTATTCCGGTGCATCCACACAAAGAGAACATTCAGCCAACCAACCGGATCCTACAGCGCAGTTTTCAAAAAGTACTTCTATACATTATCACCACTGCAACAAACATAACTTTCACGGCAGTTGACGGCGAAGGCTTTTCAAGCTCTGTTAAGGGCCACCCACAAGAGCTGTTCTCATACAGTTCCTGTCTTGACTTCTTCTCGTAACGTCGCAAGGCAGTAACTTGCAGATTGGGAGTTTACAGATCTATATTTCCGCAGTTGTAACGACACAAAGTAATTGCCGACATATTGCGTAAATTAAATTCAATTCGATTTACGCTGCACCAATGAAAAAAAAGCGAAACTTGCCCTTAACTAATAGTGTGCAAGTAGACATGTATGGCTATTACATGGCCATTTAGGCACGGTGAACTTACCATGCTGTCTGCCACCTTTCACATACGCTGATTTTTTACCTTGCTTTACCAAAATTGCAATATTCAGTCACACCAATCTTGTTGTTGTACAATTAGAGAGACTGGCCAATTACTGAAGAACTTCAGCGAAGTTACTCAGCAAGATTCTATAGCCACAACTAAAGGAACCACAACCCAAGTCAACCCGAGCTGGTCTCAAGAATCTAGGAGTACTTCTGGACAACATCACACTTACGGACATTCTCGGCATTTTCCAGAGAACGCAAGACCGGCCCTGTTAAGGGCCCCCAACAGTACTAACTCTTTATTTTATGGCACTCTAACCGAGTTTGTAACGTCGTACGACATTTACTTGAAGCTGGGGGCGTTTACAAAATTGGCGACCGCGCCGGGATACTGAGTGTTGTACTGTCTTTTTTGTATAAATAAAATTGACTTTCTTTTTTATTTATTTGGGATAAAAATAGATTAATTTTTGCGTATGCGTTTTTTTACTCTGGTCATGGTCTTCTGGGAATTTTGTTGGGTATATAGGTTCTCCCTAAAATCTTTTCAATCTCTCTAAAGTTGTGGTCCTCTGGGGAATTTTTTTGGGTATATGTTCTATTCAATTTTCCTACGTACAAAACTGAACATCTTGGTGATCTTTAAACGAAAATTGACTGGACGTGCTCGGCAGATTCAACTGCGGAAGATTCCCTATCAACTGTGGAAGCTGTTAGTGGGAAAGCGTTTATTTTAAGTATTATTTATACATTTTCATCACGCTTATAAATTTATGCTTTAAAGATCCCGTAAGATTGTTAGAATGTCAGGTCAAAGTTTAGATATTGATGTTCCTGTTTTGGATGGAGATAGCGAACTATTCTTTATGTGCGTAGACTCTGCTATCTCCCTGTTTCCAGATTATGACAGTCATCAAAATCTGTCAAAGGTTTTTGCAAAACTACCTTCTGAATTGCAGCGACGGATTTATCCTAAGCTTGAGGCTATTAGGAAGCTACCTAATCCAATTTTGTACCTAAAAATGAAGTAGAATCCTTGCCTGGGCCCACAGAAACCGAGCAAATAATAAATAAATACGCACTGTTAGACATGCCAAACCTTGGTCCCATCGAGTTTTTAAGAGAATTACGGAAACGTTGGTATAAAACCAATATTTCTGACCATGAGGCTAAGGTTGGTTTTTATTAACAATCTTCCACAATCATTAAAACTATTCGCCAGACAGCTTCCCAACACTGGCATAATGGTATTCAGTCCAGACTTGGAATCTCATGCCAAGCATCTGCGAAATGTCCTTTCACGCTTATCCAGCCACGGTCTCAAGATCAACTGTGACAAGATACAGATTGCAACTACATCCGTGGACTTCTTAGGGCATCGTATCACGCCACAAGGTATTCAAACTTTGCCATCAAAGGCGAATTCAATCAGAAATATCAAGTCACCGAAGACTGTTAGCGAGTTGCAAAAAATTCTGGGAGTACTAAACTACTATCGCAAGTTCCTTCCGGGCCTTTCAAGACAACTTTATCCTTCGTGCAGGCACCTGCGTAATGGAAAAGGATTTAGTCAGAATTCCTTCATTATTTGGTCATCCGAAGACGAGGAATTTCTTCGACTCGCCATAAACTCGTTAGCAAATGCTACAATGCTAACGCATCCAGAATTTCAACGACCATTTCTACTCA
>JAQBSW010013222.1:0-14594 GCA_029291075.1 Eudiplozoon nipponicum | reverse complement strand
GCGTTCTGCCTAAGCCTGTGACCCCAGAAACGATCTGTAAGAAGTCGGACAGTTGCCTTGACCTTCCTGGGTGAGAAATTGAGTGAATTAAGTCGAAAACCTTTCTCTGAAAGCTGGTTGGCAGAACTGGCTTGTTGGGTTGCATACCCGTGAGGTAAACAATAGGCAAGCCTTTCCAGAGACGATATACGAACTTGATGGGGTGACTGGCTACTGATCACTGAATGTGAGTGTCACCGCGCTGTGATGTTTGCAGGAATGATGACATTAGTGCAAGATTTCTCAGGGTCACGGAGTTGATTGTGAATGGCTACGGCGAAGGTCGTAGTAGCGAGACATCTGGCCTGGAAAGTGGAGATCTGAAATGAAGTTTTGTTCACCCTAGACATGAAAGATGTCGAATTGTCATTCGCTCAGATTAGACAACTGTCTTTTCACTCTGCCAGGGTACTTGGCGACAGTTGAAGTCGCGTTTTGAAGTGCGCTAATTAATGGTGCCAAAGATGCTGAAAATCTGACGTACTGCGTCGTGGATGGCAAAGAGTTCTGGACCGAATTTGTCGTTTCTTGTTTCTACTGGTTGGAGAGTAGCCGACTAAAAACTGATATAAAATTGATCTCGTGTTTCAAAGTGACTCCAATAGCAAACTCCAAAGCATTTGTCCTGAGCAGAAATGGTCGTTGAAGTTGCTGGATGCGTCAGTATTGTAGTATTTGCTGACGAGTTGCTGGTGTGTCGAAGTAATTTCTTGTCTTCAGATGACCAAGAAATGATGGAGTTCCTGCTAAGTCCTTTTCGATTCCGCAGGTGCGTACACAACGGATAAAGTTGTCATGATAGGATGGGAAGGAACTTGGAATTGTAGTTTTAGGACTCCAAACATTTTCTACAATTCACTATCAGTCTTTGGTGACTTGATATTTTTGATTGAATTTGCACTCGAAGGCATAGGTCGAATACTTTGTTGCGTGGTACGATGCCAAGAAGTCCACGATGTAGTTGCAATCTTCGTCTTGTCACAGATGATCTTGAGTCCGTGGTTGGATAAGTGTCAGAGAACATTGCGTAAGATGCTTAGCATTACTGAAAATCATTATGTCAT
This sequence comes from Eudiplozoon nipponicum, assembly GCA_029291075.1. Lineage (NCBI taxonomy): Eukaryota > Metazoa > Platyhelminthes > Monogenea > Mazocraeidea > Diplozoidae > Eudiplozoon > Eudiplozoon nipponicum. The sequence goes on along the minus strand of JAQBSW010013222.1, from coordinate 13,491 downwards.
CGAGATGTGACATACAGGAAGCTGCGTCGTCGTGAAATATATAGTCCAAGAATCTTTGAAATATATGTGTAGCACACTTGAGTTCAAAACGCGTGTAGAGATATTCTAAATGGCCAAATGGAGTGATGACTGCAGTGTTTTCAATATCTTCTGGCGCTACCGGGGTGTGGTGGTAGGCTAGTCTGAGTGCAATCACTAAGAATAAATTTCTACCGCTAAGTATTTCAAGTAAGGTGTTAGTTTGGGAATAGAATAGAATAGAATAGAATATCTTTATTTGGATTCAAACCACACATGTTCCATTAAATAATAAAATTAGAAAATGTACAATATAAAAAGATATCACATCACATATATATGTGCAATTAAGTGTACTGTACAGTTTATCGGCATCTGAAAGATCAGCTGTAAACAGTGATAGATTCTTAATCAAAATTGAAAATTTAAGTTATAACTCGAATATTACATTTGTTGCTGAAACAATTAATCTTGGCTTTTATTTAACCATGAAAAAGTATTATCATAATCAAAATTAAAAATATCATCAGGATTAAACACTTTTTCTAGTTCGGTAGATAAAAATTTAAAAGACATTTTAGTTGGAGGCGTTTCTCTAAGCCCCTTTGGCAAGTGATTATAAATTTTGTAAATTTTTGAAAACGAGAACAGCTTGCTCGCAACATTCCCAATCAAAGGTGGAGATATTGCAGAATGACCAGATCTAGTTCCAATTTCATGACTCTTTCTTATGGGATTCATATAGGCACCAGACCACTGGTTTAAATGGAAAACTTTTATACAATAGCACATTCTCCGAAACCATAAAGGATGCAGTGATACAAATTGTAATCTAGTGGCGTATATAGTGCAGGAGATAGGACTAATTTGCTTCACAACTTTTCTTTGTACAGCTTCTATTTTATTAGACAGACCCTTTGTTAAGGGATTCCAAGTAGCGGCGGCATATTCTAGTATCGGTCTAATCCATATTATAAACATTTTGAATTTTATTTCATGTGATATAATATTTCTATTTATCAATGCCCATCTGTTCTTGGCACTGCCTACTATCCTTTCAATATGTCTCTCAGCAGAAACCGTACAATGAATAGTTATGCCTAAATCCTTAATTTCTTGCATAAGTTTAATCTCAAAAACATCATTAATCTCAGCATCATGAAAATAAACATACTTAAAATCTGTTCTGTTACCTATTTTTAAAGCTCTCGTCTTTTTACTGTTTATTCTCAGCCCTAGTGTTAACAGATATCTACTTAAATCATACAAATCAAGTGTCACATTATTTTTGGAGAATTCAACATTATTTGGATCAATTGGAAAGATTATTTTCAAATCATCAGCAAATTTGCAAACTCGACCGTTAGGAATCTTAGTTTCCAAATATGCAAATACAATTTTAAATAATATTGGTCCCAAACTGGATCCCTGTGGAACTCCACTTGTTACCCTTTTCGATTTAGATACCAAATCGTTTACTTGAATACTCATTCTTCGATTATATAAGTAGTACCTAAGTAATCTAAAAATATTCGGATCAATATTCAATAAATTAATCGCATTCAAGATAGCATCAAAAGATATAGAGTCAAAAGCTTTTGAGATATCTATGAATACAATTAATGCATCTAACTTTTTCTCATCTAATGTAATTACATGTTTCCACATAGAGAGCATATTAGTAGTTGTCGACCTGTCTTTCGTGAAGCCATGCTGGCATACATCGAAATCAGCCGGCAGCATACGTTCTAAATGATCAAGTATTAATCGTTCTATTATCTTCAAAAACGAGGGAATAATAGAGATTAATCTGTAATCACTGGCACACGTTGGTTTACTTACTTTAGGCAAAGGTTTAGCTACTATTGTTAGTATATCGATTGGTAATATCCCACTCTTCAAAATTCTATTTATAAAATTGCAGAGCGCATTCATAAAATTTAAGGGTAATTGAAGTAGGTTATCAATCGATATACCAAGGTGATCTTTTTGTTTTTTTGATTTTATTTTTAACATTAATTCTATCAATGCATCACTGTCAATAACAAGTCCTAGATCCTGGTTTCCCGAAGGATCCGTTAGATCAATAAAATTGCTTTCCTTCTGCGGATTACATAACAAGTTGCCAAATACTTCATCCAATTCACAGAGAAATTCATAATCAGTTTTACCCACAGGTAATATAAGGTTTAATTTTTCCTTATATTTACCATAGTCTGTGAGGAGTTTGTATCCTAGTCTAGGATTACTCTTCAGTTTAGCCAGAATAATTCTCTCTGATCTTTGACGGATTATCAGCAGTGATGAATTAATTTCTTTATCGATCATATCTAACCTCATTTTTTTAATACTATTGATAAGACTACATTTCATTATATTATCTCGTTTGATTCTTAGCTTACATAACTTCCTATTGATTCGCTTTGGTATTACATCCGTAAATGTTGATGCTCTAAATATATCAGATAATAACAGTGAAACAGAAGAAACAAATTCGTCATCGTTCATGATAAATAAACTTTCATAATCAATTGATAAGCTTAATTCTCTAAAAAGATTCCAGTTGATTCTGGAACATTGCACGTGAGCATTTTCAAAATTAGGTGTCAATGTTTTGCTACTCAAAATGTTCCATTGTAAAATAATTTGTTTATGATCCAATTCTTTAAAGTAATTTACAACATCATAACTGTGTGAGTTCAACACTTCAACTTCTAAATATACATGGTCTAAGCATTCCGAACCTCTAGTTGGTTCCTTTATAATCTGCTTAAGATCATGATTAGAAAAAAGATTGATTATTTCACAGTCATGCACCTTATTAAAATCTCCTACCACAATAATATAACCATGGCAGTCAAAAATAGATTGAAAGGAATTGATAAACATTTGATCATCATGTAAATTAGCATACGGCGGTCTGTAAACCGCGATAAGAATCAGGTTATCAATTTGTATAGATACAAAATCAATGACAGAATTATATTCGCTAGAATGTAACACTGTTGCATTTAATATCGATTTGCTATAAATAAGTACTCCTCCACCTCTTTTATCCAGTGATCTGTCTTTCCTAAATAGAGAATAATGAGGAATGTCAAATTCATAGTTTTCAATGTTCTTGTTCAGCCAGGTTTCAGATAGTATTATAAAGTCAAAATTGTTACTTATTATAAAATCACACAACAAAAAAGTTTTATTCTTAATACTTCTACAATTAGCATAAAATAATGTATATGAACAGGACAACTCATCTTTACTATCATCAATAGTTACTGATTTAACTTTTTCGGTTTCCTTATACTTCGTTTGTTGGGTACCGTATCTATGGTTCGTAACTGTCCGCTGTCCACCACATTCATTAACGAAACCCCGTTTTTTGTGATTTTAGAGTCGTTTGACACAGCCTTTATTGTGACTATTTCCGCTTGACTTGATTTCTGGTCTAGATTCTTCTTTAACTTTTTTGCCGCAGCCAGTTTTCTTTGCAGAAACGTCTTGTCTCTAGTGATGAATATGTTCTGAAAGTTACTGCATTCTTCTTTCTTTTTATTAATATCCTCAACTTGCTTGTTCGTCGGCCTTTTTGACAATTTTATCACAACTGGTCTTGGACGTTCCGATTTTTGTCCCACTCTAAAGCATTTAGTTATTTCAGCTTCAGTCGTATCTCTTATTAGAGCATTTAACTTTTCAACTTCCTTATGATCAGCATTTTCCTTAAGATTAAATAAAATTAATTGTTCTTGTTTTCCAATTCTCGCAGAAACTTCATTAGACAAGATATTCAATATTTCTTCCCCAGAAGAACTGCTTTTTGTTGATATGTCATCTTCCTTAGTTATTTCGCTTAACTCAATCCATGGTTTAACATTGTCTTCTAATTTATCCATCCTATTGTTTAACGCCACGGTCAATTGCTCAATTTTTGCGCTTAAATTATCATTTCTCCTCTCGGATACATCCAATTTTGCTGAATAGTTGCTAGCATCCGACTGTAGCTTTAAAATTGTATTTTTTAAAGTTTTATTTTCCTCCCTAAGCTCCTTCATGGAGTTTTGAAGGTCCGTGATAATTTTTTCTAATTCAGTGTTCAAAAAAGTTTGAGCCATTCTAAACCGCGCGCGTCAGCAGCAATAAATTTTTTTTCTTTTTTTTCTATTCTCAATGGAATAGAATATGCATCAGATTTTGTCACTAAATTTAAATTGCGAAAATCTCCACAGGCTTTGTACAATCCGTTTGATTTGGAGACTAAGTGTAGTAGTGACGCCCATTAACTTTTCGATGGTCTTAGGAATCCTTCCTCCATTATTCTTGAATGTTTAGCAGCGGTCAGTGGTCGCTTTTTGAATGCAATAGGTTGTCCTTCTGTGACTATATGTTGCATCGTGTTGGAGAATCGTTGCTTTGACTTGCTAAGATCGAAAAGCGACTTGCGTCATAAAAAAGCTGCTGATATCACTGCTGAGTGATGCAGAAGTTAATTGGGCTGTTTGGCCGGGTCATACAAACAAGTAGGTTGGTCATTGCAAATGACATTGTCACTTTGTCAATGTGGCATATTCGGCGTGGACAAAATGAGTCAATAGGAATGTCAGATTGTAAGAGATTGCTTCCTAGTGGCGCCGTTGATGCCGTTAACACATAGAAATTATGGTTTTCTAATTTCTGCGTCATGCGTTTCCCGATCCTGATGCTCCACTCTGCCTATTTTCTGAGGACTGGACCGTCAACTGTAGAAATTGACACTCGTTCGGGAAGTCTTATGAACGGCGGAAGCAGACATGCAGGAATGAAAAACTTTTGGTGATTATATTACCTGTTCCTTGGGGCATATTTATTAAAAGATTGCAGGTAGCTACATCGCTGCTTACCGTTATTCCGTGTCTTGGTTGGGAAAATAGTTCTTGTGTTAACCTGATTCAACTCAGATTCGCCAATGGCTAATCCTTCTAGAATCTTAGCCATGTTCGCTATTGTCCTCTCTAATGAGATGGTCCTATCATCCTGCGGAGAAGAACAAAACGATGATGAATTTAACTTAGGTTCTAAAACGCTAAATTCTAAATCGCATCTTTCTAATATGTAATCTATTGAGAGGGATTCAGGGAGCTCTGGAGCACACATTTTCAATGATTAAGGAAGGCTTTTAATGAAAGCCACCGTAGCCTCCTGATCAGAAATATTTGTTTAATACCAACTTTTCCGCAGTTCCCTTAAAATCTCGATGGGGCTACGATTTGGCATATCTAACTGCGTGTAATTATTTATTATCTGCTCTTTCTCAATGGGACCCAGCAATTATTCCATTTCATCTTGGAGGCCTAGAAAGTGACTGGGTAGTTTCTAATAGCGTTGAGCGTGGGATAGAATAGAATAGAATAGAATAGAATATCTTTATTTGGGTTCAAACCACACATGTTCCATCAAATAATAAAATTAGAAAATGTACAATATAAAAAGATATCACATCACATAAGTATATGCAATTAGTTGTACTGTACAATTTATCAGCATCAGAAAGTTCAGCTGTAAAGAGTGATAGATTCTTCATCAAAAATAGGAAAATTTAAGGTATAATTCGAGTGTAACATTTTGTAAGAAAAAAGGGAACCATGACTAATAATTGATTGTGTGCATTGTTGATTAAAAAGATGATATTGTAGGGGTACTTTTCGCTGTTGCTTTCTCGTTCCTGATTTTGTACCCCTACTACATATCAATGGTTGCTATTATTACTACCCGAGCATTCAATCAGTCTGTTCCTTTTCAGATGGTTAATATTAGAAGGCCGAAGAAAGGTTTTATGTATATATTCCACACAATGTAGCACATATAAATATAAAGTGATTTATGTCTATAAAGCGAAATGTTTAGCACAAATGTCTGGATTGGCATGAATATAGTCATATGATTGAAAATACATGATAATATGAACATAGTAAAATGATTTATGTTTATAAAGTAAAATGTTTTATACACAAGTGGTTATTGTTACACAAATGTCTGGATTGTAATGAGTAGTCAGACGATTAAGGATACATGATAATATGAGTCTAGTAAAATTATTTATGTTTATAAAGGAACATGTTTTGTGTAAACCGTTTAACAACTTTTATGACAAAAACTCAAAGAATACATGATGATGTTGATGGGGTTAACCTTGAAAGTTATCACTAAAATTGACCATGGAAACCGTTTAAAATTTAAATGACAAACAACTCACAAATTTATCGTTCTTTGCTTTCTTTAGTAAACAATCAATCATTTTCATAGTAATGAATAATATAATAAAGTGAGATAAATTCACTGTGATACAATAGTCCACCGCGTGATCCTCTCGGATCGCGCGCGGTTCTGTCTATTTTATAAAACACTATTAATTACAAATAAAATTGCAGTTCAAGAAATATCGATTAAAACTGCTTGAGACTAAAAGAGATTGTTCCTAAAATCACAGCTAAGAGAAATATTGTTTAAGGACAGAGTTAGAATATTTGACCTTAAAGAGCACAGCGTTTGTAAAAATTGACCTTCGTTGGGTTGTAACACGGAGCCGCGTGTTACAATATAATGCATAACATTTCAGTTTTAATAATACAAAATTTGAAGATAGAATCTCGGGAAATTATGCTGCTGAAAAACAATTAATCCTGTATTTTATTTAATCATGAGAAAGTAATATCATAATCAAAATTAAAAATATCAGCAGGATTGAACACTTTTTCTAGTTCGGTAGATAAAAATTTAAAAGACATTTTAGTTGGAGGCGTTTCTCTAAGCCCCTTTGGCAATTGATTGTAAATTTTGTAAATGTTTGAAAAAGAGAATAACTTGCTCGCAACATTCCCCACCAATGGTGGAGATATTGCAAAATGACCAGATCTAGTTCCAATTTCATGACTCTTTCTTATTGGATTCATATAGACACCAGTCCACTGGTTCGAATTGTGAAGTTAGTTTTGAAAAAATCTTTGACAGTTTTTGATGACTGTCATAACGCGCATAATAAATAATTCGCAAAGTCCATCCCATAGAGGAGCCTTAAAATCTTAAAATGGAACTGACATTCTATCAATCTTAAGTGAACTTAAAAGCATAAATTTATAAGTGAAATAAAATGATAAAAGCATACGTGCCCTATTAAATATAAAACCAATAACGAAGTAAGTATATATTAGGTGTTGCGAACCTATTAAAAAATTAGTTCAGTTTTGACCAGATGAACAAACCAAAAACGGCATGAACGGAAAGTATAATCTCATGTACATTCGTTTCGTGCTTACTGGCGACTCATCAGTAGGAGCCGGTATTACGGCCTTTATCCACTATATATTTGGGTGAGGAATGTGGTATAATAGGACGGTACAATCTCCTAGACGAATGTGTAAACCTGCAATAGTGAAACTAACATCATATAAAGTCTACGACAAAGCGAATTCAACGCTAACTCACACTATATAAAAATATATATATATATACCAAGTCTGTAAAGGATACTAACACTATGGCTATTGTGTTAGTAACCGATACCAACATTATTGTACCGAAAAGGTACGTGGTACTAACACTATGGTTTCCGAGTCGGTACATGGTACCAACCTGATGGATATCAATTTATGCTATAATTCACCGAAATTGAGAATTACAACGATTTCTGAACACCTGTTACTCCAGTAAATCCATACACTCTGGCCTTGATCGATATCATTTATCACATTTCGCGGTAAGCATGACATCATTCAATTCAATATATAACAGTTAAATACTATTTGTTGCGGAGAACTAATGTATGTGCAAGTATGTATTAGGTGTTGCGAACCTAGTAACAAATTAGTTCAGTTGTGACCAGAAGGATAAACCAAAGGCAGCATGAACGGAAAGTATAATCTCATGCACATTCGTTTCGTGCTTACTGGCGACTCATCAGTAGGAGCCGGTATTACGCCCTTTAACCACTATATATTTGGGTGAAGAATGTGGGATAATAGGACGGTACAATCTCCTAGACGAATGTGTAAACCTGCAATAGTGAAGCTAACATCATATAAAGTCTACGACAATGCGACTTCAACGCTTACTCACACTAAATAATATATATACCGAGTCTGTAAAGGATACTAACACTATGGCTATTGTGTTAGTAACCGATACCAACATTATTGAACCGAAAAAGTACATGGTACTAACACTATGGTTTCCGAGTTGGTACATGGTACCAAGCTGATGGATATAAATTTATGCCTATAGTTCACCGAAATTGAGAATTACAACAATATTCTGAACACCTGTTACTCCAGTAAATCCATACACTCTGGCCTTGATCGATATCAGTTATCACATTTCGCGGTAAGCATGGCATCATTCATTTCAATATATAACAGTTAAATACTGTTTGTTGCGGAGAACTAATGTATATGCAAATATGTATTAGGTGTTGCAAACCTAGTAACAAATTAATTCAGTTGTGACCAGAAGGATAAACCAAAGGCAGCATGAACGGAAAGCATAATCTAATGCACATTCGTTTCGTGCTTACTGGACCTCTACGTGGGCCAGTCACCACGGTGTTGCCGCAGATCTTCAACACGACATCTCTGAGCCTTGGCACATCAACAAACCCTCTGGTTTTGACACCACAACGAAGGAACACCAGCCTATTCAACTAGAGCCGTCATCAAGTGTCTAGGAGTATTTCTAGACACTGCTACACTAACTAACTTTCTCGGCATTTGCTGGAGAACAAAATTCCGGCCCTAATAACGCCCCCAACAGTAACTCTATCTCAACTTTCATGGCTCATATCTTCTTTGTAACGTCGTACGGCATTTACTTTTCATATTGGCGATAGCGCCAAGATCCTGAGAGAAGTACTGTTTCTAGACTTATTTTTATGTCACAAACCATTCGGCATAAATACAATATATTGTGTTTTCTTATTTTTTTATTCTGGGAATACAGTAAAACGACGTTAGCACACAATGCTACCTCATTTTTTCAACCTCGTTGTGTATCTTTCTTAAGTCAAGTTCATATAGTTTTTTGTTTGGAAGGAAATTGTTTTGAGTGAAATTTTAGGCGATCAAAGTTTTCTATCCTACATACAAAATGTGCCAAACTATGGACTCCGATTTGTGATTTTGTGAAAGCATATTTAGTCTGGAGCTCATCAACTGTGTTCCAATGCCGCGTTTTGCGTACGTGGGTAATAGCTTTGCACGGACAGTTTCACAAAGATCCGATTGATCACAATTTCCAATTTTGTTTTGTCTTTGATCGGGTTGAGTTATTATTCGTTCCAATGGAAATGCGGTTCTATCACATCTTTGTTTACTGGCGACGTTTCGGTGCCTACTTTCCAGCACCATCCTCAGGCAACTATACACAGTACAAACTCACAATAGCAAATTTAAGCAAATGTGGTAACCTCGTTCCAAAACTATTCTATTTATATATATTTTTTGACTCAACACTAGTTTTAATCATAGAATTTGTCTCAGTTACTAAACTCAATATATAACTATTTGTAATTAGCACAATCTCAAATTCCCGGTATACATAATCTCATCTCGTATGCAGAATATTGTAGGGGAGAGAGACAGTATCGAACTTTTTCTTATTTGTTATAATTGTATTGCTACTATGTCACGGTAATCAAAAATTCAAAAATGATAAAACTAAAACCTTGACTGTCATATACTGTATATTATTTAAAGCCGGGAACTCCAATTTATACAATGGTGTATGAAGTATTTCGCACATAGTAACAAATTATTTCAAATATGGAGCAGCAAGTTACTTAGATGGATGGAGAGTGAATGTCATAGCGACGCTTAGGTGAAAGATTAAAGAGAGACAGGTAGAGATTGTATGGAGAACTAACGTTTTTCAAAAACTAATCGTAAGCACAATGCGAAGTTAATCAACTCTTAGAAATAATTGCATAAGAATATACGCTCATATGACTAAAATAATTCATTACACCTATATACATATATATCTACATATAATATCGTAACACCTTTATATATATATATATATATATATATATATTTATATTTAAGAAGGACCATTGTTAATTGTTAAACATGAATATTTTCTATTCTTATTATTTATTTATTACGTTAGTCACATCTTATATCAATATATAAAATACATATCAATATGTATAAAAACATATATATAAATATAAGCAACAGTGTGAGTCCAATATCCCAAACCTATAATATATATATATATATATATATATATATATATATATATATATATATATATTACCTTTAAATTTTATGAATGCGCTCTGCAATTTTATAAATAGAATTTTGAAGAATGGGATATTACCAATCGATACACTAACAATAGTAGCTAAACCTCTGCCTAAAGTAAGTAAGCCAACGTGTGCCAGTGATTACAGATTAATCTCTATTATCCCTTCGTTTTTGAAGATAATAGAACGATTGATAATTGATCATTTAGAACGTATGCTGCCGGCTGATTTCGATATATGCCAACATGGCTTTACGAAAGACAGGTCGACAACTACTAATATGCTCTCTATGTGGAAACATGTAATTACATTAGATGAGAAAAAGTTAGATGCATTAATTGTATTCATAGATATCTCAAAAGCTTTTGACTCTATATCTCTTGATGCTATTTTGAATGCGATTAATTTATTGAATATTGATCCGAATATTTTTAGATTACTTAGATACTATTTATATAATCGAAAATGAGTATTCAAGTAAACGATTTGATATCTAAATCGAAAAGGGTAACAAGTGGAGTTCCACAGGGATCAAGTTTGGGGCCAATTTTATTTAAAATTGTATTTGCACATTTGGAAACTAAGATCCCTAACGGTCGAGTTTGCAAATTTGCTGATGATTTGAAAATAATCTTTCCAATTGATCCAAATAATGTCGAATTCTCCAAAAATAATGTGACACTAGATTTGTATGATTTAAGTAGATATTTGTTAACACTAGGGCTGAAAATAAACAGTAAAAAGACGAGAGCTTTAAAAATAGGTAACAGAACAGATTTTAATTATGTTTATTTTCATGATGCTGAGATTAATGATGTTTTTGAGATTAAACTTATGCAAGAAATTAAGGATTTAGGCATAACTATTCATTGTACGGCTTCTGCTGAGAGACATATTGAAAGGATAGTAGGCAGTGCCAAGAACAGATGGGCATTACTAAATAGAAATATTATATCGCAGGAAATAAAATTTAAAATGTTTATAATATGGATTAGACCGATACTAGAATATGCTGCCGCTACTTGGAATCCCTTAACAAAGGGTTTGTCTAATAAGATAGAAGCTGTACAAAGAAAAGTTGTGAAACAAATTAGTCCTATCTCCTGCACTATATACGCCACTAGATTACAGTTTGTATCACTGCATCCTTTATGGTTTCGGAGAATGTGCTATTGCATAAAAGTTTTCCATTTGAACCAGTGGTCTGGTGCCTATATGAATCCCATAAGAAAGAGTCATGAAATTGGAACTAGATCTGGTCATTTTGCAATATCTCCACCATTGGTGGGGAATGTTGCGGGCAAGCTATTCTCTTTTTCAAAAATTTACAAAATTTACAATCAATTGCCAAAGGGGCTTAGAGAAACGCCTCCAACTAAAATGTCTTTTAAATTTTTATCTACCGAACTAGAAAAAGTGTTTAATCCTGCTGATATTTTTAATTTTGATTATGATAATACTTTCTCATGGTTAAATAAAAGACAGGATTAATTGTTTTTCAGCAACATAATTTCTCCTGAGATTCTATCTTCAAATTTTGTATTATTAAAACTGAAATGTTATGCATTATATCATCTTGTTAATCAACAATGCACACAATCAATTATTAGTCATGGTTCCCTTTTTTTACAAATGTTATACTCGAATTATAACTTAATTTTTTTGTAATTTTGATGAAGAATCTATCACTGTTTACAGCTGATCTTTCTGATGCTGATAAATTGTACAGTACAACTAATTGCACATATATATGTGATGTGATATCTTTTTATATTGTACATTTTCTAATTTTATTATTTGATGGAACATGTGTGGTTTGAATCCAAATAAAGATATTTTATTCTATGTTATATACGTTTGTATATTTCTAATAAATTATTATTTTACTCTTTTCTTCCTGTTTTTTTTACCAATTAATTAATTGTATATTATTTATTCACGCCTTATATAAATATATAAAATAAATATAAATATGTATAAAAAAACATATATATAAATATAAGCAACAGTGTGAGTTAAATGTCTTATATATATATAAATATTATTCCAATATTTTACCATCTTAAATAAATATATAATTTAATGGTAATGTATAAAATGATTAATGTCCGTATATATATATATATATATATATATATATTTATATATAATGTATATAGAATAAACCTATCTATTTACCGATAGGCGTATCTATATATCCGTCTATCTACCACATTTTGAGTTCCTCTTAAAAGGATACTTGATAGCTGTTAACCATGAATATCTTCTCTAGGACTAACGTATTATTCATTTATTAAGATATTCCCACCTTACATAAATATATAAAATATAAGCAACAGTGTGAGTCAAATGTCTCTAATCTAATGTCCTATCTACTAACCCTTGCTAAATCTGTATACCCTCTTCTGGAACATTTTTATTGAGAAAGATAAGTATATAGGAATTGATATTGGTACAGGTCATTCGCAATCAGTTTTCTATAAGCGAGGTTTTTTACTTAGGTTCCCACTTAATTCAGGTTCCGCAGCCTCACGTTTTCTGACCGTAGAAAATGCTTCATTAAATATTGGGCCCAATGATTTTTCTACCGATGTTACATTCATTACACCTTTTCCTGATTTTATTTCAATTGACTCTCTAATTAGTCTAGTTAATCTGTTGCGGTTGCATAACGCGATGCGTTTACATCCCTCCCAGTCTATTTCATGACCTGTTTCCTTCGAATGCCTATCTAGGTCTGATCTTTGAATGTGTCCATATTTGCAGACTGTCTTGTGTTTACCTCTACGAACCTTTATAGGTTGCATGGTTTCGCCTATATACCTGAGATTACATTCTTTGCAAGGTATCGCATATACTCCTGATGAACCTAAAGTAGGTGGAGGACATACAAATATTTAAGATTTCCATAATACTACTTAACATCATTTTACTACCTTCTATTATCTCTGGGAACTCTGTTAAACAACGCTTCACACTTTCCAATGCTGCTTGTACCGGGACATTAGTATACATCGAAAAAAAGTCCAGGCTAGCCATTCTATTATTGTCATTCAAATTATATATACTAATAATGTCAATAAAATGATATGTATTCTTTAAAGTATAATCTAAGAAATAAGTATATTTTCTAATTCTGTTGCATTGAAATTTAGACAATCTATAAGTTTTTTTAGAATAGAATATCTTTATTTGGATTCAAA
>JAQBSW010013221.1:0-14597 GCA_029291075.1 Eudiplozoon nipponicum | reverse complement strand
ATCCGGGGATCTTTACGGAGTGCATTACAGTTTGCTGTGTTGTATTTTGCAGCTCAAAATTTAGTATGTAATTTTGGACTTAATGCTCGGCATCAGAATATACTGCTTAATGCCATTTTCGTTAAAAAAAACTATAATTAGATAATTCTACTACGATAGTAACAGCAATTACTTCTCGAATTAATAATAATAATTGCCTTTTCTGCACTATACATTTCTTAGTTTATATAGACATATGTAAGTAATTAATGGGTCAGGTGCTTATATCATGATCGCAACCTTGAATATAGTAATAATAATATTAATACCACTACAATCACTACAAATACTTTTAATACAACTACTAGAGTTAATAATAATAATAATAATAATAATAATAATATTAATAATAATAATAATAATAATAATATAATAATAATAATAATAATAATATATAATAATAATAATAATAATAATAATAATAATAATAATAATAATAATAATAATAATAATAATAATAATAATTTATAAATAAATGCCGACATGCAAACGAGCTTCAAAATTTTACACACGGGAATCAAACAAATTCACGCAGAGTTTTACAGAAGAGCCTAGAACCAAATGTTAGAATAAATTATTTCAAACCTAAGTTCCCAAGCGGAGCAGCAAAACATCTAAAGTCAACTTTTCTCGCAGAAATAAGTCTGCCGTTGCACAAAGGAATTACTATCACCAATGCTTCTTTTCCTTATATCTCGGCTGCCAATTTCTATCGTCTTTATCGGCAGTCCGCTCAACACAGTACTATCTATAAGATCCACCATTAAGTATAAAGAAAACTATTTAAACAAAATCTGTTATTCAATTGTGTATTAGATTTTACGCACCAAAGAACAAATTAATTCAAATAGAACCAAAGTGATAAACCAAAGGCAGCGTGAACGGAAAATATAATCGCGTCTACATTCTTTTCGTACCTACTGGCGTTCAGTAGGAGCCGGTATTACTCCCTTTATCCACCATATATTTAGTTGATGAAGGTGGGGAAATAGGATGGTAAATCTCCTATGCGAATGTATAAACCTCCAGTATCGAAGCTAACTTCAAATAAAGTCTTTGACAATGCGACTTCAAAACCAACTTACTATATATAAGAGTATTTATATATATTATATATATATATATATATATATATATATATATATATATATATATATATATATATATACTGATGGGTCGCCAGTAAGCATGAAACTAATGTGCACGAGATTATACTTTCCGTTCATGCTGTCTTTGGTTTATCCTTTTGGTCATATTTGAACTAATTTGTTACAAATGCGCAACAGCTAATACATAATTTAACTAATATAAGTTCGCCAAAAACAGTATCTAACTATTATAAAATCTGTTATTGTTTTACTAATTCTCTAAAATTATTGTGCTGAGTGAAACTTTGGAAAGGTTTTGGACTGTAAACGATGAAATAAAACGAATAAAGGTATTTTTATATTCAGGCAAACATTGATTGCGCGGGCGGTGATAAAATTTACTTTAATCAAAGTATTGACCGAAATAAAGCAGCCTTTTTGGAAAAACGATCAGGAAATTTTGAAATACTGTAACGCGAACAAAATTTCGTTTGGACAAAAAATATAAACAAACATAATAGCATTAAAAAATTATTATTAAATAATAGTTAAAATATTTGTGTACTTTATGCTGTATTAATTGTACAGATCATGGCAAAAAGTACATGCATTTTCAAGATTCTCTTCGCGTACCATTGTATAAGCATTTAAATAAAGCAACAACAAATCTGTAAGGCCGTGTCAAACTTACACAAACACCTGCACACTTTCACATGAAGCTTTCAGTGGAAAAGTACATTACTTTATTTTATAATTAAAAACCATTTGAATCCACGATTTTCAACGAAATTTATTGTTAATAAAGTTAGACAATCAATGACTGCACGAGTGGCGGTAACAGTTCTTTAAATCCAGTTTGGGAGTTTCAATTAAACACCAAACCCATTGTATTTAACCAGCCGTTGAAAAACATAACAAAACTACCGTCAGTTACATGTACTGATGTGTTTCGACCTTCCGTGATCATTATCAGAGTAAGAAGGTAAACTGACTAGCGAGGATTAAACTGCAATGCATATATATGGAAAGTAAAATTGGATATGCGGCTTTCACATCCAGTAGACTCGCATACATTGTACTTGACTGAAAATGTCGGCCACACAACTTCTATGCAGTCACGAATATTAACATTTTGAAGCTTGCCATATATATATATATATATATATATATATATATATATATATATATATATATATATATATATATATATAAAGTAATATTATTAGAAAATCAATGATTGTCAGGTCGTAACAGCTTGAAAATCAAATATTTAATATAAGCCTAGAATCACCTCCCGATTTAGATAATAAAATGATTTGCAATCGAATCAATTAAAGCACCTAAAAATGAATAAAAGATGAAAAATACTTTCGCGAAACTGCAATTGATCACAAATAACCAAATTATGCAAGTCGAGGTTGTAGGCCGAAGATAAGCACTAATCCCATGTAATTCACCTCGACAAAATACAGCGAAACAACTTTCAGTTGCTTTAGATAAATTTTATTTAAACTATGTCTATGTAAAATCCACAATTTTGATTTAAATAAATTTCGAATAAGTAATATATGATAATCAAGTATATTAAATTAATAAGTGTGCCATTCAGCGGTGTCATAATTTTCGCAAAAATGTTATAACGCATGTCAGCCAGTGCCAGAATATAGAGCTTTGCTTAATTAGCAGGGCTTCAGAATGGTTGTTATTCCAAATTCTGATGAAATGAATCAAGTTCACAAAATCACGGTTACGAAAAACTTCATGGCTTTAGTTAATAATATACATAGTGAATCGGCTATAAAATTCTATTGCTAAATACTTGATATAATATTAAATATACTGATGTTTTAATACACAACCGTACACGAAATTGAGACGTCCAACAATCCAACTTGTATTAATCAAATATGAGATTAGGCCAAAATACCGGCTCTCATGTGCCAGAAGGCACAAAATGCATGTTTACGTGAAAGTATACGTTTCATTCATGCTGACTGGTTTATCATTCTGGTTCTATTGAAACTAATGTGCTACCAGGTGCGTAACACCTAATTCACAATTGCTTATATATTAGTCAAGACTATACATATATTACCTTTTTAGTGAATGATGTCATGGTTACCACGAAAGCGTGATAGTCGACGGCGATCAAGGCCAAAATTGAAAGCTGCGCGGGAATAACAGATCAGAATTAAACGAATACTAGTTTTGCGGGTGGCGATAACAATTATATAAATCAAAGTTGCGCTCTTGATGTACACACCAGTCTCATTATATAAAAACAATTTGTCAATACAAACCAAGAATTGTAGAATGTATAAGAGACAATTCATCCAGTAGACCGATTTTGTTTTTATTGGGAACACTTCACGCAGATTTTAATAAAAGCTAGATTTGTTGGTAGGCTGCCCTATTCAGAAACTATTTCAATAAATCCACGTTGTCCAGAACTGTGCAGGAAAAACAATTTGTACGTGCACTGGCATTACTATGATGCTTTAAGTCCTATGCAAATCTGCGCTTAGTTACGGCTTCCTTTTTTCAAAATTTTAAACTTATAGATATATCCCTGTGTACTTCTAACGTCAACTGTTCTTCTATCCAAACGTAAATTCTTTTGTTCGTACCTCCAGTAATATCAGTTAAAAAGATGGAGCGAAAGCTATATTTAGTCATTTTAAATGTAATTTTAAAATTCATATCAGGTAATAAATGTTTTTTATCAAGAAAGTAAAAATGCTTCTTTGTGTAAGAATTCAAATAAGCAGAGCTGATATTTTCATCATCTATATATATATATATATATATATATATATATATATATATATATATATATGGGTGAGGAATGTGGAAAAATAGGCCGGTACAATCTCCTAGACGAATGTGTAAACCTGCAATAGTGAACCTAACATCATATAAACCTCAACAATGCGACTTCAACGCTAACCCACTCTATAAAATATATATACCGAGTCTGTAAATGATACCAACACTATGGCTAATGTGTGAGTACCCGATAATAACATTATAATACCGAAAAGTTACATGATACTAATACTATGGTTGCGAAGTCGGTACATGGTGTCACCATGATGGATTTCCATGGATGCTATAGTGTAACCAAATTGAGAATTACAACTATCTCTGAACTCCTGTTACTCCAGTAAATCCATAAAGTAGACCGGTTTCGTCCGAAAACAAATTTGTTTGCGAATAATTTTGGTAATATAGGGACGAAGATCATTCGAACAAGCTGTACTACAAAGGCCTTAAATTACATATTGAGAATACATTTTATTCAAAATGATTGAATAAAAGTTTATTGAGGTTGAAGTATATGTCGCGTGAGGATTTGATCGGCGAGTAATTTAGTACGTCTAGTTATGCAAATAATTTTCTAGTTTTTGGTGATGTGGTCATCCAATTAGTTTCAGCAAGGTTTTGATGGAAATGACGGATATAATCTCAATATACCGATCAACATAAACGTCTTAATATCCACATAGCAAATAAGCAACTTTTTTGAATACTATAAAATCTCGCTCGTTTACTTGATTTATATACATCCGCTTTTTGTCAGCATTCGCCTATCTCAATGTTCATTTTCTTGTACACGAATGAACTGAACTTAACCATAACTTAATATGTCCACAAAAACCATTTCCTAAATACTTCCGACGCTCGTGTCACGTTTCTCACATGCAAAGCGTATGCAATTCGATATAAGAGTCTATTTGATAACACCTAATTATAATTAATTTTATTTAATAATTTATTTCTATACAGAACAACAAAATTGATAAAATTACACAAAACTGACAGTGATTATTTGAAGAAAAAAAACGAAATTCTTGTTTTGATATAGAAACGTGTGCAAACGCCCTTACTTTTGTTACATAATGTGTGTTTAAATTTATGCGCGGCTGCGGTCACATGCCAGACACAAGAACACACATCTGGAATACTAAAATACGTAACATTAAATTTTCGCGCACACTTAAGAAAGGCAAGCAGATTAGCATCCAATCTTATGATTGAGAGATTTCGCGTCAATTGGACAGGCTAGAAAAAAATCGATAATCACTTTGGACAAGGACGAACTAACATATACGCATTTTTGCCTTTCCAAGAACAGAACATAAGGGGCATCACAAAAGAATTCACATTCATGAGTTCATGGAACAATACGTTTATGCCCACAAACAGAAGTAATCTATAGATCTTGCAAGAATAGACTGAAAATAACTCAATTTAGGCCTCGAAATACGAACATTTTTTGAATGTTTGGTGCATTGAATCCTCTACTCTCGGCATATACTATAAAAGCCACCGCAAAGCAGCACACCGAGCGATTAAAAATTATACGGGTGAAAACGTCAGCGCCGATTTACTACAAGTTAAGCTAATGACAAAAATATGGCAGTTAAATTGTCATGATATCCAAAAGCTTAAATAATAATTTATTGCTTGGGCGGCGGTAACAATTCTTTTAATCAAATACGCCACCTTGTTGGTTGCAGAGATCTAACATTTTGTATTAGATAGGGTATGCAAAAGGCACGTGCGAACTTGAGCCTTTATTAAAAAGCCTGTTGTTGGTACTAGTTAAGAGATTTTTACGTACTACACATAGTGAATTGACTCTGAAGTCGTATTGATAGACTTTATATGAAGTTGATTTTATTACCGCTTGAATATACATGTGTATAGGTAATTACACCGTGCAACTGTCTAACATTTCTGGATCACATATATAGTGGGTTTGGGGCGCAGTGCCGGCTCCTACTGATGAGTTGTCATTAAGCACGAAACACGTATGTACTTCAGATTGTATCTTTTTTCATGCTGACTTTGGTGTGTACTTACAATCTTATTTCAACTAATTTTTTACGAGATACCCAGCACTTAACAAAAAATACCCTCCCCCTATTCTGTGAGTCAATTAAAATAAATAAACGAACATTGGTTGCGCGGGCGGTGATAACAATTTTTTTTAATCAAAGTTGCGATCTTGATATAAACACCTGACCCATTTTGTACATACATTTGTCAGTATAAACTAAGTATTGCATATTGTAGAAAAGGCAATTCATCCAGTAGACCGGTCTCGATCTTATCGGGAACTCATCACGAACTTTACAGAATTTGCCACGGACAGGGCTCGAACCTAGGCACATCTGCTTTTGAATCTTTGTAGTGTGAAAACGGGTGGCTCAGTGTTTAGAGCACCAGATTCCGAAGCAGACGTGCCCAGATTCAAGCTGTCTGCGGCAAATTCAGCAAGGCACTTGATGAGTTCCCAATAAGGAGGACAGCGGCCTACTGGATGAATTGCCTCTTCCACACTATGCGATACTTAGTTTATACTGACAAATGTATCTACATTATGGATCAGGTGTTTATATGAAGATCGCAACCTTGATTTAAAGTAAATCAATTTAAATGCAAAGCACGTGATGAGTTCCCAATAAGGGGGACACCGGCCTACTGGATGAATTGCCTCTTCCACACTATGCGATACTTAGTTTATACTGACAAATGTATGTACATTATGAGTCAGGTGTATATATCATGATCGCAAAAGTGAGACAATTTCAAATACACTGTAAGTTATGCAGTTTTAATACACGACTACTTGCTCGTGTACAAACGAATAATACTTTCACACCCTTCTGTTAAGATAAACTCAATATTGACAATGGCATGTTGAAGCGAATTTCTATCTGTTCAAATTTGTATAAGGAATTTGGCCTTTTTTACCTAACCAAGTAAATGAAGACTAGGATGTGCCTCACTCCATCAGGTTTGGTTGACCCACCTCACCGAAACATAATTTTTGTTTGAATAAAAGGAATATTGTGTCCATCGGACAGTTTGTCACAAAAAATGAAGTTCGAGGAACAACATCTGCATTCATTTCTTTGCCTTATTTAGTGAAATACGTCATAAATTGCATCAAGTCTGCTAGTACCGATTTTTTGCGGCAGCAATATCCGGAATTGGTGGTCACTTCGATCAACACGAGTGTGGTCAATCACATATGTAAATTTTAAGTTTTCTTTCATAAACGAATTTCAGACTCACGGATGTACACAGTAATCAGTTCACGTTTTTACTAATCCTCTTGATCAGCGTTAACGTTAACGAAAGTGTGAGCATATGCATAAAATGCCAAAATCTAGCATTGGTTTACCTATCGTTACACTCGCAAACTTGCTACACATTACAAAAGTGTGCAAATCGTTGAAAAAAACTACCCAACAGGATCAATACCTAAGAGTTAGAGGTAAATGAATGTAAATTTGTAGCGTAAAATATTCAATTAAGTCAGTTATGTGTAAATCGATCCACTAACAAAGCAGAATATTCGCGCAAGTAATAATGAAAAGAAATGTTCCGTTGAATTATATTTTACATAATTCTTGGACAGTCTTTGCTACTACGCGAATTTGCATAAAAATAGTTAAAAAATTGAAAATAAATTATGCCACAAACTTTAATACAGCTAACGATCATCTAAGCTATCACTGACAGCAACAATCAAGTAGCAACAACAACGTATATGTGCTGTTGAACAACGATCGAGGTGGAAAAACTAAATCTATTGCGAAAAAAGCAGGTAATTTGAAATGGTTTCTTATTGTACAAACTAAAATTCTAGAGATCGCCCAACCGGCAAATCTCTTTTTGTCCAT
This sequence comes from Eudiplozoon nipponicum, assembly GCA_029291075.1. Lineage (NCBI taxonomy): Eukaryota > Metazoa > Platyhelminthes > Monogenea > Mazocraeidea > Diplozoidae > Eudiplozoon > Eudiplozoon nipponicum. Next base: position 6,775 of record JAQBSW010013221.1, on the reverse strand, counting down.
CCCCAAAGGCATGGAGACGGTACTCTTTATAGTGTCTGTAGCGTACCCTTACTAAACAAGTGGCAATTGAACGAGCAAATGTGTGGAAATATAGCGTAAACCAGGGTCTAGTGAAAAAACATGGTGAATTCTGCCTTATCCAACGGATATGTATGTATGTCCGTGTGTATTCATGTACGTGTGCATGTATGTTTGTATTTATGTATGCTTGCGTGTGTGTATGAATGTGTATGTATGTAAGCATGCATGTGTGTCTGTATGTATGTATTCGTATATGTATGTTTATGTATGAATATCCTTATTGTACTTTGTCGTTTCGCACGGTGGATGCTAACTCTTTATGCTAACCATATCCCAAATTTATTCATATTACTCTAATGCCCACAAATACAGGGTACTGATACTTCCTGTCGAGACATATCATTTTACATGTCACAAAGTTTCTCTAATATGTATTTAAGGCTTCCATACTACTGACAGTTATTAAGCAAGAAGCATACGCATCAAGAAATTTACGCGTTTTCGCCCTATTGGCTTCGGTTTATCATCGGGGTCCAAATTAAACTTCTTTCAAATTATCCATGCCTTAAAAAATACAAATATCCTACGTTTGACCATTCATGAAAATATTTCCCTTATGCCTTGTACAATTGTTCCATAAAAGCGGAATTTTCCCTTTAGCAGTTAAGGTACGATACTAAGCGAGTGGGATAAATCAAAACAGTCAGTCAAATGGACCAAGTCGTACCGAACAAAAAAATGAAAGATGGATATAAGCGCTGAATAATCATACAAGTATGCTACGTTTAGCCCGAGGTCTCGAAACTGGACACGTCTGCTTCGGAGTCTGTTGTTCTAAACAATGAACCACCCTTTTTCACTTTACATACTATTTTCAGTTGTATACTCCCTGATGTTTCTTGGTTGGCCTTTCCAATGCTAGAAAACGTGCAGATACTCCAATCGATTTAAACAGGAAGTAAATAATTTTCTTCAAATTACAGCATTCATAACTAAAAGCAAGAAACCGACTAAAGACTTCGATCGTGGTGTTCTTTCACTAGACACAAAGTGTCTGTCCTGATCGCCGTGGATTGCGATGAGTATTCTTTTGAGTTGAACGACTTTATTTCGTGTCCGCTGTATTAAATTGACACTAAAGATGGCTCAACATTACTAACGGAGAGTAGAAAAACAACTAAGGCTAGTTGGAACACAGATGCCCAGATTTTATACTTCACAAAAGACACACAACTTTTGAATTCCCATTGTTTTAATTAAAAATGTGCCAACGCAAGAATTAGCTAAGTAGTTTGCAAAGTTATTGAACGGAAGAGAAATCGCTTACCTGAGTACAGCTTGATTACATTTTTGTATTTGTTGACAAGGTAGAAAAATTGAACTATGAAAAGCCGTGAATGTGTTAGTTTAACGTTGAGTCACTATCTACTAATGTGAGTTTAAATTAAACAATTGAGTTGATGCGTCGTTATGTTCTGGAGAATACCACAGAATTTAAACTAATTGAAGCTCAGTTTTTAAAAAATTACTTCATTTTTTAGTGATCATATATTCAAATCATTTTCGACGGACAACTATACATATAAAAGGAATGTTTCGGGGTGAGTTCAACTGTGAATTTGATCATGCCTGGTATGCTAAGGTGCCCCGAAACTCAGCATGTCTGTCATGGAATCTGTTGATGTGCGCCACTCTACAACAGATTCCAAAGCGGACGTACCAAGGTTCGCGCCCTGTTCCCAATAACGTCGACACCAATATACTGGATGAATTGCCTTTCCTACACCATACAATTCTTAGTTTATACTGACATATGTAAGTAATTAATGGGTCAAGTGTTCATGTCAAGATCGCAAATTTGATTAAAGTAAATTCTTAAGTGCCTGTTTGAAGGTAAGAACTCTGAAATATTACGTGAAGTGAAACTATACAAACATTACGCGGGTGATGCATTTTGGTCTGGGAAAGCCATGCGCTTATTGAAAATGTGATTAATAAATTCAATAAACGGCGACAGAATATTCGATTCACAATTGAAAACGAAGAGGATGATGCTCTAGCTTTGTGTGGTTCGTTGTCCGAGTGTAGAAATGACGGAAAATTGTGCAGATCAGACTTCCATAGGAAAATGTGGACAGCACAATATTTGCATCTCAACAGCTACTGCTCAGTGAAGTGAAAAAAGGGCGCAGTTAAGACAATTTGTCATCATCATCATGCACAGCCGTACAAAAGCCAAAAATGGAAAATCTTGTTCCAACGTTATTTTCAGACAAGCAGCTGGTGAAGGGCTTCAAAAGGGAGAGACAAGTGAGAAACCATCAATCAGGGCCAATAATCGGTGCAACTGAAAATGTAAATGATTCAAATGTTACCGACCTACGATTGTTTTCAATTGTCTCGCACAGGAAAACGACGGCGAAAATGCAAGCAAGAAGGACAGTACTGAGCAATTTAAATCCACATTTAATCATTACTTTAAAAAATGTCTAATGTTTCACCGTCATATAACCATAAGAAGTGAAAAAATAAATATAAATAAGGACGAAAATAATAATTTAGACAAAAGTTATTAGTGAGATATAGGAGAGAAAGAGAAAGAAAGAGAAAGAAAGAGAGAGAGAATACCTAGTTAATATGAGTATATTTTTCAAGATAATTCACAGAAGTGAGGAAAAGTAAACCGGTACACAACCAAATTATGGCTAAGTCAGCAATAGGACAAGGCAACATCAGCAATACATGGAGACAACGTGTAATAGGGAATCGCCTATTTTTTGCACGACTAAATGCAGACTAAGTATGATAGTGTGTGCAATATTCTTATCACTAGCGGTTACTCAGCACATGTTATGAATAGCTACAAACCTAATGAAGCTCGTTGTTAATATTTGCACAGTTGATAAGAAATCGGTGGATGTTCACCTACAATAGATAGGTGGAGAGACAATGAACTGCATAAAGGATAGATTGCGTTCCGCTTGCGTGTTCACCTATTTTGCAGCCGACTTAGATTTTATTACTTTCGTCATTAAACTTCATCTACATAGTGTGAAAGACTGAATTCCATGGCGATCCGCAGCTAACGTTGTCTACAACTTGAATTTTACTTGTAGTGAACTAATTAATTTAGGCTTGTCGGCGCAAATACCAACTTGATGCATAAAAATATGATTCGTGTTGTACATACATCTTTTACTTAACATATTTTTTCCTGTGAACATGCGATGTGTCAGCTAAACACATTAGAATTGTAATTCGGGCTAAGTTTGTGAGTACGCCTCCCCAACTTTTCGGCTGTTGCTGTAAATATACGTTGCCCTTAACCACACAAACAAAACCATTTTTCGTGCACTGGCATTGTCATAGGAAATTTCAAACAACATGCAAAACTTTTTAAGTTATGATTCTTCTATTTGAATTTTATAGACTATTTATGCTACTCGTTCTTTCAATTTCAAAAAAATTAATTCACGTGTTCTAATTCTCAGGTATGTCAGTTGAAGAGATGGAGCGAAATCGCTTCTCTACAATATGTAATGCTTCTTAAGTGCACATCTGGCAGTAAATATTTTACGTATTTGTAAACTAATTATCATACAAGAATCGCCGTTAAATGAGATCATTTTTAAATACAAAAAAGCAACATTAATAAATATAAATCAATAGCTTTACTCTTCCTTACTTAAACTTTATGTCTCTTCTCAATGCGCAGAATGCATTCACGATAAGTTAAATTAAATATTTAACAATATTTTATTGTTGGAGTATTAAATCTCCGCAGTATTCAACACTCACAGATTATTTGTTCGTTTTAACTTTCGTTGAACGTTCATCAGTTCAAAAGACCTTGCCAAATTTTCCACAGCTGTTCCGAAGTCACTCGAGCAGAAAAAATTCTAGTTTCTACATTTACACTATTTTGTGCGTATTTTTTATTCTGTGTGTGTATGTTTTATGTGGGTATGGTTTTTGTATGTATTCATGCTTGTATGTATGTATACATGCATTCAACTTTATAAACTTACGAGGGTCTCGATATGTATTCGCATCTATCAGTGTATATATGAACATATGGAGGAATATATGTTTACATTTATTTAAATAGTATGTTTTCATACATTTTCCAATGTAATCTTCTTGCGATAATGTAAGTATGCAAATCTAGGCAGATAAACAATGCATATATATATATATATATATATATATATATATATATATATATATATATATATATATTCTTTATAATATCCATGCCTTTTCATATTACACAGTATATTTTTAATTAGGGAACACAAATAACGAAGTGATAGCATATTTATTTCTGTGAATATAATATTCTACAATTGCTACATATTTATACCCACTAGCATAATCAATTGAAAACCCAAATGTGGCAAATATGTATGATTACATATTTGTTATATCTTCATTGAATAATGGTTTTATCCACTTAGTTATTCTAATTATAAGAATATATATATATATATTCTTTAGGAAGAAAACACACACAACTAAGTATACGGCCATTTATTTCAGAATACAACGAAGATGGAAACGTTGATGAAAATAACAGCTGACCAAGATATTAAGGACCTCACGAATGACCTGGACAAATTTCCTACATAATCGAAATTTCCTACAAACCCAGACGCATTTATTCACAATTATTCAAAAATGATCTTGTCAAAACACCAGAAAGAATTACTCTCATTAGGAGCAAAATTCTGCATAGTCAAGAGAAACCTAAGTAAACGCGACATTATTGACATTCAGGCTAGAAGGGAAAATGACTACAATGACTTAACGAAAGACACCATCCCACAGGCATTCAATGGACAAGGACTGAAAGCTGAGATAGTTAGCGCACTAGAACAATACAAAACGGAATTCAAAGGCAGCCAGATCATCACAAAGAAGCACGTAGACGAACTACGAAAACACCAATCAGACAAATCTAAACGAATTGCAACACCCGGCAAATGATTAGGAGTTGTTATATTTGAAACCTACAATTAAAGAAGATCCATGAACGAGATTATAAATGATCAATCGAAATTCAAACCAGACAACAAACAGAAAGATGATTCAACAAATATCGAATCAAAAATATATGCAATTCTGAATAAGAGGGAAAAACGTGTTATCACCGATGGCTGATTCCAATATTAGATCAAAACTCACAGTAGACATCCAAAAGATAAACCCGTCGGAACAAACACCTCAAGATTGTACGGAAAGCCAAAAACATATAAAGCTTTTACAACCTCAGGAGCTCTTCCGATGCAGCCCATTAAGACAATGACCAATGCATCACAACATAAACGGGCTAAGTTTCTGTGCAAAATATCTCAACCATTACGAAATGTCAGAAACGCAAACACTATTACTAGCAAATGAATTGAAGGGGAGAATCATTCTGCAGAATAAAATGGTCTCGCATGACGTCTCATTCTTATTTACGAACATTCCACTGGATAATACAACGACCATCTTGTGTGACCTGATTAAAAATGAGTTTTACGATATTCCTATGCGTACCACTGATATTAAAGACCTCATATTAGCATGAACAATAAACGAGCAATTTACATTTGAAGAAAAATACTACCGTAAGATCAATGGTGTAGCTATGGGAGGCTACACTGCACCCCTCCTGGCAGAAGTATACATGCATAATCTTGAACAAACGAGTCTAAAATGTATAATTGACCAGTGCTCATTCTACAAGAGGTATTTAGTTGATATGTTATTGTTCATCCTAGAAGCAGCAGACCCATCCGAAATCCTCAAACAAGAAAAATGGAACCGATCCACACATCAAATTCACTCTCGAGGTCGAGAAAGACAATAGTTTTCCCTTCATTGACATCCAACTCACACGAGAAGAAAATGGTGTTTTCACACGTGCTATACATAGAGAATCTACTTTCATCGAGCAATACATTCATTACAACAGCAGCGTGCTAAAATCTCACAAAAGAAACTTGGTCAACAACCTAGCAACTAGAATCAGGAAGATCTACTCCGAACATAAGTTCGAGGAAGAACAGGGCTACATCGCAAAATAATTTCAAAAAATAACCGAGTAAAATTTTGTTAATCAACAACTACCCAGAGCGGTTCATTGATGTCAACATCAGGCCACTTCAGATTCACACTAGAGAGGATACCGTCAAACAAACACCTCAAGATTGCACGGCAAACCAAAAACATATAAAGCCTTGACAACCTCAGAAGCTCTTCCGATGCAGCCCATTATGACAATGACCAATGCATCACAACATAAACGGGCTAAGTTTCTGTGCAAAATATCTCAACCATTACGAAATGTCAGAAACGCAAACACTATTACTGGAAAATGAATTCAAGGGGAGAATCATTCTGCAGAATAAAATGGTCTCGCATGACGTCTCATTCTTATTTACGAACATTCCACTGGATAATACAATGACCATCTTGTGTGACTTGATTAAAAATGAGTTTTACGATATTCCTATGCGTACCACTGATATTAAAGACCTCATATTAGCATGAACAATAAACGAGCAATTTACATTTGAAGAAAAATACTACCGTAAGATCAATGGTGTAGCTATGGGAGGCTACACTGCACCCCTCCTGGCAGAAGTATACATGCATAATCTTGAACAAACGAGTCTAAAATGTATAATTGACCAGTGCTCATTCTACAAGAGGTATTTAGTTGATATGTTATTGTTCATCCTAGAAGCAGCAGACCCATCCGAAATCC